>CAXAMN010022325.1:8855-26170 GCA_963970005.1 Durusdinium trenchii | reverse complement strand
TTTGAGAGGTATCTCCCCTAACTCCTTTGTCGTTAGGACCAGTCATTGTCAGTCATGATCAGTCAAAGTGCGAAAGCGAAAACGGGCTTTCCAAAGGCGAAAGCGGTAGACTTGGGACTTCCAGACAAGCCAATTAGACGATTCCCAAACAACTACCAGCACCTTCCAACAGCTCTCCGGTGACTTTTGCAGACTTTAAAGACGTGAATCCGGTGGTGACCTGTTAGCGTCAGGTGCCGGGTCGACGCAGAAAAACCCACGGCGTGGTCTGATCCCGCGTGGACGTCCTCGGATCTCTCGGCGTCGGCCCGTTCGGGTCATCGACTCATGGGCACCGGTGTTCGAGTCATCGAGTCGACACCGTGGACGTGTCGCTGCACGAGTGTGACGTAAGAAGCTGAGTAGGAGTAGGAGCAAACACATGTAAGTTCATGTAAGACTGAAACTCCAAGGCATCGCAGTGCATGAAAAAAGCATCGGTGTTACAGGTAAATTCTACTGAATGAGCAGGCTTTTTCGGCATCTAGATGCTCCCTGGAATACGCATGGAAGTGCAAAACCACCTCTTTGTAGAGGAAATCTGTTCTCCAAGGGGGCCGCGCCATCCACTTCGATGACTTTTGCAGGGACTGTATGTATATACTACCACCCTTCACCCCAAAATTTGTCTGCAGCGAGCGGCCTCTTGGAACTGTTTTCGTCGCGATTGCCTTCCTTAAGGACCCTACAGGAGTACCTATAGGATAGTCTATAGGGTGCTGACCCACCTCTGCTGGTTTCACCCCTGGTCAAGCACCCCAATGATCCCCCCAAGGTGTACAGTCTCATGGAAGTCGTGTCTGAGTAGATCAGACACATCATGTCTGCGGGCAGCGGGCATGATGCGACAGGTACGATAGAGGCCGCCTGGTGAAACTCAGAAGAGGCCCTCGTGAAAGTGATGAGATCAACCCCGTGGACTCGGATTGACCTCTTTCTCAATCCGAAGGCACTTCCGAAGGCCAAAGAGGTGGTCTGGAAGTCCAAGGCCATTTTGAACATGATCTTTGGATGACCATTGGATGACCTGAAAAGACTTCTCCTTTACTGTGGCTGTGCCCAAAATCGTCATCCCACCATCTTCCGTTTCCGTCGGCTGGGGTGTCTAAAGTCATTGGCCCAGCGGCTCGAGACCTTGTGCAAGAGGTCCACCCATGCGGACATCCTGGGCCAACCCGCCATCCCCAGACGTTCGGTTGAAGAGCCCAGATAAAGCCAGGTCCTGTCAATGAACCGATCTTGGATCGTTTGCAGCATGCCCAATGAGCCGTCTTTCTGGGATGTGCGGTATGGGAAGCAAAGAAGCATCCAATTGAGAAGCTATCAACCTGGGAACATCTTGGAACTCCCAGTTGGGGGGGGAGGTGAAAATGACACGAAGATAGAGGTGAAAATGACACCCGCCCAACTCAGCAACCACACCTCTTATTCCAAACGCAGCAACTCCAAGGTATGGAATAATATGGAATAACAGATATGTCTGTGTATTGACAGCTTTTCAACCCCAGCTGATCCAGTGAAGGGGTCATCCATGGTCATCCCCTGTACATTCACATCTTCCACACTGAGTGATGGAACCCAAACCATCAATGTATCAAATAGTTATACATGCATTTACCATAAAAAAAAAATATTATATATATCCATGTATGACCCTCCACATCCGCAGCTTGGCCCGAACGGCCAAAAGCTTGGCTTCCGGGTCTCGCCATTCTGAGAAACTACCATGATCGATCTCCAGTCCGAATCACAGGATCCCCACAAGTATAATAGATGCACCAACGGCACAGGTGCCTTCAGAGCAGCCGTTCTAGGTGCTCCTCGAACAACTCTCCACATCGCAGGTCAACCCCCTGTTGCACTGTTACACTATTTGTCCTTCAAGGACATGATGGAATTCGAAGTGTTTTTCACCAACAAAGCTTGAAGGCCCCTATAGCCTATCCCATACATACCCCAGGTGACAGGTCCTATGGTCCCGGTCACTGGCTACCTCTCTTGGTCACCTCTTTTCACTCCGATCTTCCACTGAATTCGCTCCAAGCGTCCCCGGTCCGCTCCCGCTTTTAGCGCGTGACGGGTCCGCGAGTGGTTCCGCGGGCCCGCGCACTTCGACATCTCGAGCCGAGAGGTGGAAGCCGTTGAGCCTTTCCGTTCGAGGTGTCGAAAAGCGATTTGTTTTTCACTGGTGATGTAGCATGATGTAGCTACGACATGTCTTAAAACTACTTAAAACACTGGGTCACTTGGTATGTCACTGTTAGTTGATTTGTTGCTCATTTCTACCCAGTCTCGTTCAATGGTGGTTCCGACCTGGTCGGGGCTGCCGTGACATCCACTCAAATGTCACCACCCGGCAAACAGCCGAATTGACCTCACATGGGGCTGTCAGAGTTGACGCACAGTGGAGCTCCAACCTGCTGAGGAGGTGATTAGGTCCCCCTGGTAGCCACCCCAACTTCGAACCGGGGGTAGTTGGAGCACGTTGGAGCCCTACAAACTACAAACATGTAGACCCTCCGTGGGCGTGCCAGGGCACTGGCAGGGGTTGGTCCAGCCAGGTCAGATTGCCTGTCCCTGCGGTCTTTGTGAGTACCGGATGGCTGACTCACATAGACGAAACAATTGCAAGAATGGTGGGTGACTGAGCCTTGAAGAACGCCCTACTTCATCTCCAAGGATAGAAATGAAGTCCGAGATCAAGATCAAGATCGGAGAGGGATGATGTGTCAGATCAAATCCGGTTCACCAGGTCTATCGTCCAGGCCTCCAACGACCTCCGTTTTGGTTTGGTGGGTTTGGGTGGGTTTAGCCACCGAACCTGAGGAGATGGGCCAGGAGCGCGAGGGTATGTCGGTTGCACGAAATCACGAGACCAAAGGAGGCCAAAGGAGCTGACCACCGCCCGACCCTTTCAAGCCTAGCAGGGCCCCCCGGGGCCATGGGGTGGTTTCCTGGATACCCCTTGGCCCAGAAAACCTCTAGGAGCTATAATTAGACACCCCGAGTGGCCGGGGGGCCCTGGTAGTATAGTAGATGTATAGGGGGTTCTACAAGAAACCCTTTGTGACGTTGTGTGGTTTCCTGTCGATGTTCCTTTAAACACTGAGACTCATAGATTTTGGATGTGAAAATCATGGGCGTCGTATCGCACATGTTGCTTCAAAAAACATGGCTGTGGGGGTTTCAATCCATGGGTTTCCTGGAGATGTTCTCTTTAAACCCATCCATTCTTCAAAACCTTTGAGGTGGGACGCCTGCCGAACTCAGGTACTGTACCTCTTGGAAGCGGCCGGCCCCGCCGACAGGTCAACCTCGCCGTTGGATTACTGGAGTTCAACGTGGCAAATCCTGAGTCAAAGCGCCTATATGACGGATGGTTTCAGACTCAACGCATACAACTGAACTCACTCCCAAACACGACTCAAGGGACTGGGAATACTGAACTCCGCCCCAAACAGACCCCTTCTCAACCAACCACCCCTGGCCGTTTGGAAGGCAGCTCCGGAAAACGGCAGTCCCATGAGTCGTGGCTTCACTCCCTGCCCCCCACCGGCCCCACATCGCCAGGCATCCATCGACGCCGGCTTGGGCTCCTCCGTCCAAGGCCAATGGAACATCAACCACGCCCGGAGGTTGGTTGGCCCACCTTTGGATTTCCATAGGTTGCCATCCCCTAAGAACCCAAGGTTTTGATGAGGATCTTTTCACACATTTCGGCACTAGAAGTACTAGGTCCACAGAGATCAGCAGATCCCAAAGAAGAACTTCCCCTAAAGGTGCGATCGGCTAAGACCTCGAACAAAATGCGCCTGAGTGTTCCTACAGGTCTTATAGACCTCACCCTAAAGGTACAGTATCCCAGTGGAGTCCTCTTAGGACGACAGCACCCCTTGACACCTCTCTTGGCTGGAAGATGATGGTAGATGTGCCTGGCCGGGTCATAGTATTCCAAGGGCCCAGTGGATGATGGTTCGGTTGCAGGCCCACATCTCAAAGATCATCTTTCGACTTGGTCATGGCACACAGTAGAACGCCAGTCTGCCGCGGTGCTCTGGGAGAAGCAACGCGTATGAAAACCTCTCTTCAGTGGCGCCAAGAGGGTCTCTTGGGCCCTCCGAACTGCTCTGGAAACGGACCACAGGACCCTGGAGGGGGATGGATTTGAGCATGAAGATTCCAAGCTGCCTTTCTACTCCCCTGACGAACATGAACCTTCAGACCATTTTTCTCTACAACCGAGTGGTTTTGAGAGTCCATCATCTCCAGGAGGGTAGATGGCCTGATACATCCCAGTGTTGGAGCAGAAAAAGGTACAGATTCTTGAAGTGTTCACCCTGCACCCTCCCTCCTTCCGTTTCTCATGTCATGGAGCCCGGGCACCGACGCGTGCAAAGAAACCAAACAAAAAAAAAACAGTAATCAATATCATATCCCTGAAAGAGGGTTCACCCACAGGGTCCATCAACCGCCAAACGAGGTCTACGACACTTGTCGGCTCTACGCTTTCTTCAACAACTCGCCGCGGGACCTCGCGCAGGCGGACTCATCCGTTTGCCCCACGATCGCAGGTGTCTACTGCAAAACGGCTTCTTGCCGATTTGGTGGGAGGAGCTCTGAAGACCAGAGCAGCTCTGAAAACCGGACATGTGACGAAGCCCACATGGGGTTTGAAGACGCATCCTCCATGACACAGTCTACATAGTGTTGGGGGCCTTATGTTGTATATCTACCGAGATCTACGGACTGCTTACTCATTCTGTCCCTGAATCGCTTTGCTCCTGTGTTCATTCGTAGATGTGCACATCTGCTCTCAAACGCTCATCCGTAGCTTCGCCCTAGCCTTCCCAGACCATATTGAAATAGTTTGTAGTGAACATCTTTCGTCAAACAGTCAAACAGTCAGAGTCAGAGTTGTTTTGAGAAAACATATGCTTAGATCATCTTAAATCCATGGATGGTGGGGTCAGGAATCCGGAATTCAAAGCTTCAAGATGCAGCCTTCACTTCGCTGAACTTGCATTCGAAGCTCAGGACTATCAATGCACTCGTGGGCCAGGGCCCAGGCGTCTCCCTTCTTCTGGTTCACTTCAATGATGCGATCTCCTTTCCTCAGGGGTGACAAGGCGACAACGCACGCGTGCGAAGGACGAACGCCTTTGATTTCAAGACCCGAAGTTGGACTGCAGCGAAGAATCCAGCGCATAGGATATATACCAGCAGTCACATGTCGGGGTGCGATCCATGGAGGTTAAGGGTGCCCAGAACATCCACTCACTTAGGGACTAAACACCACCCCTTTGTGACTCCTGGTCTATATATATATATTGTGGTGGGTCTGAAGCAACGAGCGTGAACTGGCAATCAACTCCTGAAATCCTGATTTGTGTCCATATGCCCCAAACACTACATGGGACTGGCATATTTATCCTACAATTGTGATGCTTCTTCAGTTCGTGATCTTCTTGGAGTCCATCCAATGAGCTTTTCCTGTTTGTGACCTTTTCCAACCAGGGATCAACTTCGGTCACGGATTGAAGAACCAGGCAGGGAGTGTCTTCCAACCACCCTCCGTCCCTTGGATTTGCTTCAAAGGAATCTGGGAAAAATATTCCCCAGGTGACAGGATTGACCCAGTTCGGAAAAAATCATACCCACCAGGGGCCCTCAAAACCATGAAAAATAACGGTTTTCACATGCCAAAACCAGTTTGTTTGATAGGGAAAACCAGGTTTTTGATGGTTTGTGGGGCCCCTGGCGCATACACTCCATGTATGGAATATATAATATGCGAGTGGTAGCAATGGTAGCCTCGACGTGCCCTAGATGGAGGTCTGGATGAAGTGCCGGATCGAAATTGCGGTGGCAGCGCGACCGACAGGAATCTAAAAGCTTTCTCACCCTCGAACCCCAACTCACGTGTCACGCACTTGTTGTACGTGTATGACATGCATCACTTGCATGCCACCTACTTTCAAGGCTTAAAATTTCCTGGGATTCAGCTCTTTTCTTCTTCTATCTTTCGGGTTTCCACCGGTTCATCCAGGGGATGTTGTCCGTTCTGTCGTCGCTTGCGTGCTGACTGCATTTGCTGGTCGCTGACGATCTTCCACTGTTGGCCTCCTCGGTAAAAAAGTTCTAGTTCCTTAGCACCGCCCTTAGTCAATGCATTGCCCAGTTGGGCTTCTGAGTGAACCCACCTTAGTATGACATGGTTACGTCGCTGTGCGGACTTGACGCACAACAACTCAAGGTCAGTTCTCCGTTCGGCTCCTTTGGTACTTAACTCTTCGGTCATCAGCTTATCGAACACGTTTCTCGAATCGGAGATCAAACAGCCGTCGACACGATTCACCGTGGCATCAATGTCAAAAACATCCGTTTCCCCTAAAGTTTCCCCCAACTGGAATCGAGCATGAAACAGTAAGTCTTCCCCCGTGACCACAGCTTTAGCCTCCGCAGCTCCAGGACTGCGTGTCACTCTATCTATCTTACTAGCATGCCAACCAATTGGAGAAACACACTCCATCTTCCCTTGCAACAATCCTAAAGGTGCAATTCCTATGAAGATGCCCTGAGTGCTGCCCCCATCCGGACGGTTTTGACCTGACGCGTCGGCCCACACGAAAAGTCCAGTCTTGGTGTTTTCGGGAAAGGCATGGATCAACAATTTATTATCCTTCCTGGGCTTCGCTTTCTGTAACAAGTGGTTCACCCGGCAGATCGTTTCCACTGTGCTGGTGCTTATCTCAGATAGCATCAGTCCAACTTCTGCCGAAAAAATGTGGTGCCACTTGCTGCGCATGCCAACTCAATGCTCCCAGGATTCCTCGGAGCTTTGTCTTCTCGAAATCGGTCGTAGGGAGATTCTTTTCTCTCCTTCGTGTGGCATTCAAATTCAATTCACTGACCTTATCTAAATATTGTGGTTGGGAAAGCGCAAAACCCCCTTGTGGTGTTTCTTCTATAGTCACACCACACTGTACAAATTTGCCACTCTCCCAAGTTCCCCATTTGTATTTTGTCTGGATGGCCTGCTCTATCGCTAGCCACTCTTTGTCATCTTTGGACCCTGTAAATAAAAAATCATCGACATGACCTGCGATCATTCCTCGCAGTACGCCGTTTGGTTTCCACAGCCAGCAGCATGGGTCTGCCCACGACTTGGTGAGTCCTAGCGTTCCGAATGTTTCCGAAACACTTCTATACCACTCTAGTGGGGCATCAACCAACCCGTAGCATCCTCTTTTGATTTGTACGATCTCACCTTCTTGCAACCCCATGGCGTCGGTAATCTCCTTGCAGGGTATACAGTAGAGGGGAGTAGGATACTCCCTTCCCTGTAGGAAGGCCCCTGAGACGTCCCCCTTCTTCACTGTCCATCTGTTTTGTGCTGCCAGGTGTAACAGTATTTGTCGGGTTTGTCTTGTCATCACTGGTGTCGTTGTAGCCCTGTGCTCATATCCTGGGTCTTGATAACCCTTCAAGATAGCTCTAGCTTTTGCTTTGTAGGTGCCATCGTCCTTCAACTTCCAAGTAAGAATCCATCTCATTCCGATGGCCTGTTCTGCTGGAGGTCGAAGGTGTTCAGGTAATGCCTCGAAAGCCCGTGCTGCTGTGTAGTTTGTGACCTCAACACCCTTTGCTTCCTGAAACTGTTGTCGTTCGGCTGGTGTCAAGTGCTTCTCTACAACTTCTACAGCCCGGCGTTTCAACTGTGTAGCAATGTAACCTGTCATATCTGCTAAAGCCTCTTGTTTACCCCGTCTGGACTCTGGGAAGGTGATCTCGATCTCAATTGATGCATCTTGTTCTGACCAATATTCCTCACCTTGCGTGTTGGTTTTCTTGTAGTGCTCTTCCACCTGGTTCCACCAGCTGGTTTGTAACGCACTGTCCATGTCTTGGTCAGTGTCTGGGTTCTGTGTACGGCTGGCCTTGGCCTCACCTCCTGGTCGTTCGAATGGTGACCGGGATGGATCTGGTCCTGGACTCACCGGTCGCTTCTGATTGCGTCGAACCCGGGGAGGTGGTAATCCGGCTGGTGCTGTTGGCTGCATGTCGGTGTCCTGAGCTCGGTGCCACTCCTCCAGGTCGGGTATTTCCTTAGAAATGTCCTCATACTCATTTCCTCCCAGCTCCTGGGTGATTCTCGGAAAAGTCCATGGTGCTTTCTTGTCGTCATCGGTGGTCAAATGTTCAAGGAGTTCTTCGAGATGAGATGCTGGTCTCAACTGTTCTGGACTGCACTTTAAAAGTCGTCGTCCCCTCACACACCATATTGCAGAACCTGGTCGGAGCTGTCCATCTGGTTCCCTTCGGGTCTCGGTGCATAAAATTCGGGCTGGTCCTAGGAACGCTCCGTTCTTGCCAATACCGGGTTGTTTGATCTGCTTCCTCCAAAAGTAGACTAAGTCTCCTGGTCGGTAATGGTATTCTCTTTGGGCTCGGGAGTTGACGGCCCTCTGGATGCGTTGTTTTGCTTGCCATTCGGAGAGTGCTTGCTCAGCTTGTTTCATGTGTTCGATGCTGCTTCGGAAGTCTGTTGACGGGTTTGCTAACAACTGTTCATGTAGATTCCCTGTCAGACTGTGTATGAAGCGCCCTGTTTCATCCGGTGCTTTCCCTAGGACATGTTGAACCGGAGAGAACCCTTGAAACATTTCCCTGTGGTTGCATGTACGTAGAGCTTCACTCAAGGCCTGTTCTGGTGGCAACTCCGGATCAACATCGACCAATTTGGTCATGATGGCTTTTGTGCCTCCAATGGCCTGTTCGCACACCCCCAACTGCCAGTGAGCTTCGCCGGCAATCACTTCGAGGTAAATATCCTGTTGGTCACAGAATTGCTCTACTGCATGGCTTCTAAACGCACCTGAGGGATCGAGTCTGAGGACCTGTGGAGTCCCAAAATAGGGAATCCAATGTTCTTGAAAAAACTGCACAAAATGTGCTGCGGCCACGGTTTGGTGTTTTCCACTCTTGATGATCTTTCCGACACGAAATCGACTTCCTTCGTCGATAGCCAAAAGGAAAACATATTCTTCGTGGGTCACAGGATGGGACCACTTCCCTTCATCCACACTCACCACACAAAATTTTGGGGGTAAGGGTTCCAGGCTGGCGACACGATGAGGTTTCCTTGTCTGTCGTTCTTCACACAAGGAACACCGAAATTGTTTGGCCAGCTCCACCACCCGGTCACCGGCACCCCTTCGCTGCAACGCTTGCACCAAGGATCTGGTGCTCCCATGACCTGTCGCAGCATGTAACAAGTACAGTTGTTTCTGAATCTGGTCATCGGTGAGGGAATCACGAGAAGGTTGGGTCCCATACGCTTCATGTTTGAGATCCTCAATCATGAGTTTTTCCTTTTTCCTACGCTCCAACGAACAACATCCACATTCGAGTTTCGACCCATGATGTTTCACATGCGTGCACACACAAACAGGTCCATGTCCAAATTGGATGGGTAAGGAGTCTTTTCCCCCAAGTTCTTGTTGTAAACTGTGATGATCATGTTCCAAAATCAAAAACTCCGCAACACGTTTCACATATTCCATGGTATAATAAGCCGATACGCCCGCCATGCCCCCTTCGCATCGACCGTGACGATAATTCGCACCGCATCGACATGGCATGTTCATCCCCTCCAAAAGTCTTCGGTCCGTGGAAAGGAGTTTCCATCCCTTGTGGATCAAATCTTGGGTTTTGGGACACCTCAGACCAACCCTACAACCCTGGGTCACACAAGTTCCTAAGACGTGTCTTTGTTGCAAGTCCTGCATGATTGGGAGCCTCCAACCCTGACACTTCTGGGACCACTCCCAGGTCACATGGATGCCATGTTGGATACAGTACTCATACACGCATTTAGCTCCGGTGTATTGCTGCAGTGCCACACGTCGTTTTTCGGCGAGCTGTGCGATCTGAGCTTCTGACCTTTGGTTTATAGACTGGAGTGGCGAATAAGGTCCGCAGTTGGGGGAAATCCAAACATGTTCCGGCCTGTGGGTGTCTATCGTGTTTAAAATCATGTCCACACCAGCTTGGGTACCCAGGTCACATCCGTTCCAATGCGAACACCTAATGGCCGCGTCCTCATGTCCAATCAACTTTTGTATTATGCTAGTTAACCGGCTCTCGGGGGAACAAGCAACCTCAATCAAAACAGTGCGCCTACCAACCAACTGTTTCAGAGCCCTCGGACCCAAACACCTAGATTCCTTCTCCATAAAGTGACTCATGGACTGTGAGGCAATCTGAATTGTCTCCTCAGATCTATTGTCTAAGGTTGAGACTTCTAAGGCATTGGCTCTCTCACCATGCAGAAGTCCTCGCTGTTGGTCTCCTTTTTCTTGTGGGGTCGTTCCTCTTTCAGTGCCTCCACCTCGTCCTTCAAGTCGGTCAGGGCACTCATGATCTGAGTCAACACTGGTGTCTCGGTCACTTGTTCTGGCGTGCCGCTGGATGCCGCTGACTCGGTGAGCAAGATCTTCTTCGGGGCAGCCTTCGTCTTGGGGTACCCCTTGGTCTTGGTCTCCACCGGTCCCGGTGGTGGCATCTTCTTGGGTTTTGGACTCTGTTCCTTGGCCTGTTCGAACCATCGAGCAAACCTCGACAGCCGGTCCCCTTTGTCCTCCTCGTGGAAGGTGGTCAGGGCCCAATTGCAGTAGCCGAGGTCGGTGGTCATCACCTCGTCGTAAGAGAGGCTGGCATACTTGCCGAAGCCCATCGGGTCCTGTCCGCTCAGTTCGGCAATCTGGTAGATGCGGTCCATGGCCTTCTTGTTCAACTGGGGGATGGTTTCGTTTCCACTCAGGGGTATCAGGAGTTCTTTCTGGCAAAACTCCACCAGGACACTCTTCTTGGTTCCGGCTTTGTTCAACTTCACGGTCCACTCCTGAAGGTTGGTGCGGCTGCGTCCTGTCTGGCGGACTATGCCGTGTTCCTCCTCCAGTTCCTCTAAGCGGACCCGGAGTTCTGTCATTCCCCATTTTGCTGGTGGTTCCTCCCCCAGAGCACGGATCGCCTCGATGAGTTCGGCCTTCTTCAAACTCTGGATGGTCGGCATGGTCACTAAAACTGACTCTAAGCTCAGGACGAAAAGCACGTACTAGCTCACACTCTTGATCTTTGTGGCGGCTGCCGAGCTGCTGTGTGCAAGTGCATGTTTGTGTGTTGTTCACCCTTTCCGTTCCGGCTTCTTCCCTACTACAAAAACAATCCACAGTCAAAACACCACACTTCTCACCTTGGTTGTCACCTTGAGCTGAATCCCTACTCATTCCACTTACTGATCTGCTACGGCCTCCTCCCTTTCCTCGTCAGGCGGCAAGGTCGGGAGGAGCTGTCCCTAGCGGCAAAATGCTCGCAAGCTGGGCACCGGTTTGGTGCATGGAACAGCTTCTTTGTACAGATCATCCGTCATGGACAGGAGCTGGTGTCCTGCCTGGGAGCGTTCAAGTTGGATGACCCGATCCGGGTCTATTGCCCGGAAACAAATCAGGTCTTCTTCAAAATCTATTACCGCCTTCAGTGCTCTCAGAGTGGCGATGGACAGGAGCATCGGTCCGACTCCCTTGTCTAAGGTGTGCACGGTCAGCACTCCATCTTTCTGGTTGGCCACAATCTTCATCTTGGCCGTGCTCAAACACTTCTCTCGGCTACTATTGCCGAAGCCAAAAAGGGGCTGATTGTCAGTGTCCACCTCCAGGACTCGACCGTCCTGATGTTTGCGGAGATTCTCATTCACCATGGCCTCCAGTGCATGTACTGAGGCTAGAGTTCGTGTCGCTCCGCCGTCGATGATGCCGTAGCCCATCTGAATCGCCTCCTCTGTTGTTTTCTGTCGGTTGCGGCCTGCGTCTTCTGTGGCGTAGGCCTCTTCGGTGTACCAGCTTGACTGCTGGTGGATCTCCGTGTCATCCCCCGTTGTGGTGCTCTTCTCGATCTCCTGAAGGTCACCCTCGTGGTTCTTTACCTCATAGTCCCAGTCATCTACTCCTTCATCGGCTGTGAAGTAGCCGTCTTCATTCTCCTTCATGTGGTGGTCTGAGAAGCAGACAAAAGGGGCTTCTTCTTGGGCCTGATGTGCCTGTTCTCGTCTTGGGGCCTGACGGTCAGGGCACTGAGCCACTTTGTGTGGGCCTCCACATCGGAAGCATTTGACTCCGGAGGTTCCCGCTCCTCCGGTAGGCTTCCCATCCTTGTAGGTCTTCTCGGTGGTCTTGTAGTATTGTCGGCTGAGTTTCACCTGGTGTTGTTTGGCTCGTGCTTCCCGGAGTGTTCGTTTTGCTTGATGCAGTGCCGTCATGGCCTCTTCTTCGGCCTCCACTGCTGCGGTCATCAGTGCGATGCCCTCATCGTTCATCCCATTGGCGATCAGAGCGGCCGCTGAGGTCATCTCCCCGTCGGTTTCTTCATCTTCGGAATCCTCCTTTTTCTCATGCCAAAACCCTGAGGCCCTGGCTTGCGGAAGCTGGTCTCGTCGAAGGAGGTCTTCTTCTGGCCACTGGGTTCGCAGTTCCTGCGACATCCTCTGGATGGTATAGGTTTCACCAATGGCCGTTTGGATCATGTTTCTTTCTTGTGCATTGAGTCCTGCATCAGCCAGCAGATACCAGGCTTGTAGGAATTCGGGTAGTAGTTCTTCTTCATGTACCCAGGCCTCGTGTTCATCCCGAGGTCCATAGCGTTGCCAAGCTGCCCAGGGGTCTGCTGGCGTCATTGCCTGTGAGGTCTGTTGGTCATCATGATCTTCATCTGGTCCTTCTTGTCCGGCTCCTTGGTGGGAAGTTGAAGTCGTCTCATGGCAGTCATGCCATCGATCGTACTGGTCATTGTCCTGCCAGGACTGCCATTGCGAGTGCTGCCACGTACTCCAGTTCGACTGACTGGATGTGCTTGAAGCAGTGGTGGGTCCATTTCTTGTTTTCTTGTACTGCTGAACACGCATGAGGGCTTGTTTGGCCCTTGCATACACCTCGGACTTCCTTGTGATGTAGTCGTTCATGGTCTCACCCTTCTTGCGGCTGCTACCCCGGAAGTAACGGTTCAAATGCTCCGTCAACTCGGGGATTTGAGGTCGCCCCAAACTCTTCCGGAGGTGTTGCATGAGGTACTCCACACCTTGAGCATGGGAAAGCCAGTCTGGGCGCTTGCCCACGATGAGTTTCCGTGCTGAACCTGACAGTTCGGAGATGAGTTTGGGCCCGCTCAAGTAGCGCTTGTGGTATGGGATTGACTGATCCCACAATAGAGACATCTCTTCATACTCCTGGAAGCTTCTTGCATCACCATTCCATTGGGGGATGCCATCTTTGGACTTTGTCACCTTTTCCATTGCTCTCCACTCTTTTCAGGGGCGGCTATGCGGTCCCTGACACCTGGATCTTCTTCTCACAAGAGCCTCTCAAAGAGGCTCCGCTACCATGCGAGTGGTAGCAATGGTAGCCTCGACGTGCCCTAGATGGAGGTCTGGATGAAGTGCCGGATCGAAATTGCGGTGGCAGCGCGACCGACAGGAATCTAAAAGCTTTCTCACCCTCGAACCCCAACTCACGTGTCACGCACTTGTTGTACGTGTATGACATGCATCACTTGCATAATATATATATATGCCTACATTGACCCCCCTGGCACCACCCCAACTGATCGGCATATATGGCAGTCCCATGGAGCGTCTGGGAATTCCATCAGGTCCGAGGTCAGTGACGCGACCGCCCCAGGAGCACTGGGGGGGTCACCAGTGCTGCTGTGGACGTCGCTGCGGTCGCTGCGGTCTAGACTTGGGGTGGGCGTGACATCGCATCAGATCGGCAAAATAGCTACACTCTGACTCACTAACATGGAAGTGGACAATGGCCTGTTGAATGACTATTCTCCTCTACAAACAGGCGGTTTTCCGCTTCCATGTTAGTGAGTCAGAGTGTAAAGTCCACCCTCATTTGCAGACTGTTGATGATATCTCAACCGCCCAACGCCCAACGTGTGTTTTATTCCCCAGTCTACCTACAAAACAAAATTAGATCAGCCAGGCTTCTGCACAGACTTCGCAGGGTTCGCCTGATTCCAATCAGCCACCAGCCCAGTCTCACAAACGACATAGACGATCAAGGATGAGGCGTCACACATATCCTCACTTGATCTCATTTGCAACTGTTTCGAGGTAAACTGGTCCACAAACCAGCCTAAAAATGTCGCGGCTTCAAACAGCAAATGAACAACAACAGTCACTAGGACTTCTGCATAAAAATGTCTGAATTTAAGGGTGTAAAGCTTTGGGCCGCTCAATCCCAATTGAAGGGTCTCCAAAGGTGTGGCAACCCAAACAGCCCAGAGATGTTGTTCAGGGGCTTGGATGTAATTGGCACACGTTCAGAAGGCCACCTGCACCAGCTAAACGGAAGCACATAACATATCTAAAAACCATTGTCTTAATCTCTCGTCAAAAACGCTGAGCGTTTAGATAATTCCAGTTCCAGCTCGGCTGAGATGCCACATCCATTCCCAAAGATGCTCCGGGATGCTTTTTGAGGACCACAGTCCACTCCTTGGCGATGGCAGGGAGGGAAAGAAGACCATCCACTATCATCCACCTGATCAGCCAAACCAGGTCAAGAGAGGTAGCCAGTGACCAGGTCACTAGGACCCGGAAAACCTGGGGACCCAACTAGGATAGTCGAACAGTCGGGTTCTGACCCACCTCTGGAGGTCAAGCAAGAGCTCCTGATTCGGACAGATCCGCAGCTGCGGATCTGAAGCAAGAGCTGAACGTCGACCCAGTAATTACCACTGGGATTTGCTTGAGGAACCTGGAACATATATTGACCCGTAGGGAAATAAGCAAATCACCTTGAGCAAAGCCGTGAGCTACTGTTTCAGATTACCGTGCAACATTGAATTGACCCATCATGGCCAAACTAGAATTGGTATTTATCATCAACGTGAACTCAGGAGCCACAACCGCCCAAACTGCGACCCATTTGATTCTTGGCTGGCTGAATCGCGCCTCACTCCCAGTTTTCGGGCCACTAAAAGAGACATCGACACACCAAGAACCTTGCTCTTCTCCCTCACATCCAACAGAGGTGGGTCAGAACCCTAGTTCGGCTATCCTAGTTGGGTCCCCCAGGTAGCTACCGGGTCCTATGTACGGTCCTGACCAACCTCTGTTGGATCCCAGGTCTCGACGACGACCGGAGCTGGGACCGCTGGTACACGACTGGGAGTATCTACTGCAACTCTATTAATCAACCAATCACCCCCAAAAAAGGACATCTATGGCCTGCTCAAGGCTGGGTGAAGAAAGTGGCTGGTTTAGTAAATCCATGTAAATCCCTTATAAGTACAAGCCACCAAACGGGCAAATCGAACCATCAAGGATCAATCCCTCAAACGTTCCATGGGACTGAATGCCGATCAGTTGACAGCTCAAAGCACCCCTGGCCCGATTGGGAGTCATATGCCCGTCTTCTGGAGTGTTTGGGTCATAGTTGGTCATAGCAGTTCCGAGCAACTCTCTTGGAGCTCTTAGCCGCTAGCTCTTTCAATCTGGCAGCATCATGGGGCGTCCTTGCCTGTGCTTCTCCACATAGCTGAGCACCCATGGCGTGGAAAAGATGGATCCCGATGATGTTGGGATGTGATGATTCTCCAGCAAACCAAGCGTGAACACATGTGAAAACCCATGATGTTGCCTCAGGGTATCTGGCCCTTACGTTGAGGGCCAGAAGATCAGTGCCCTTCTTCAATCAAGCAGAACCGCCGAGAATGCTTCGTCCTTGAGCCTGATTGCAATGGCTGGGAAAGTACGGAAAAAGGAATGAACTGATCCACCGATGGCAAGGGAGGAACTGTATCTCGCTGTGTCTTTCCGTACGATGAAGCTTTCCGGGCACCAAAAGCCTCTTCACCAAACGCCTAACCCAAACACTCCATGTATGGAATATATGCCTACATATGCCTACATTGGGGTGGTTTGGGGGTCAATATAGGCATATATTCCATACATGGAGTGTATGAGAAATGCAAGCCTGAGATTGCATGAGCTCCTAGGTGTTTCAAGCCAGCCCACGAATCCGATGTCGTCTTCGCAATCGCTGTGTTGCATCGGGTGCAACCCTCAAACCATCCCAGGTTCTGGCGGTGGGCATGGACCGATGAGCATTCTAAGTGACAAATCACAATGCCCCTCCACTTCCTAAGTCCTAAGTGGTTGAAATGGTTGACATGTGGAGCAGAACCCGGCCCACTGGTGCCTATGGACGGGTCTTATGGGTGTTATGGGTCTTGTGGTCGTCAACAAGGTCTTGTGAGAGCCAGAGCGGTGCACCACCCAAGCGTGTTCTTTTTTGCTGTTCTTCCTCCCTACCTTTCGAACTGAAGATCTACAGAGCTTGACAGCAAATGCGACAATCCCACGGTAGATGGAGAAAATGGAAAAGAACACAAAAGACCGTCTAGAAACTGGAAGGTCCATGTATTGAAGGAACATAATGACACATGTAAATACATGTATATAACATGTATGATGTATGATCAATTATGCCACATTTCAAAAAATGCCGCATGATGTGTGCGTGTGTATGCACAATCCCGCTGGGCAGACCAAAATCGCATCTAGCTACATGTGCCGCCCTCGGACACCACATGTCTGGCTACATGTGTCGCGCCTGGTCAATTCCGGCGCGCCCGTCAGGTGTGTGACTCTGAGCCAGGCTGCCATTCAAGGAAGACAACTCTATGGAGAAGGACCTAAACACTTGATAATGTTGACTCTTGATTAACAAACACACTCATATGAAGATACTATACAGCTCATGTCAGGGGCGGCTTTATCAATCAAGAGTCAACATTCGTGTGCCTTGAGGCCAGGACTAAAACTTGAACTGATACTGGAACAAGAATATGACCCCTGCCTTAAGTAGGGCCCTGGGGAGGCACCCCTTCCATTATTTAGTGGAGGGGCCATACAAGAATATGCACCTGCTCAAGTCCACAGGAAGCCTCATACATGTCCAACCACGGTCGAACATGGATCTGATCGCTTTTCGAAGCTCCAGAAGCTGCCCTGTCACCTGTGGCACATGTCTCCCTTTCGAGGCCGGAAAGCTTCCCCATCAAGTCTGTTCCCGGGGAAACCTTCAGCTCATTTCGAGGCAGTAAAGAACGACTTGGCCACTAGCCCAGCAAGAGTGATGGTGTTGAATGTCCGCTCCATGGCCTCCAGCTCCTCTGAAAAGAGGCACTCGGCCAAGGCCTGTAGGCAAGCT
>CAXAMN010022324.1:12686-26174 GCA_963970005.1 Durusdinium trenchii | reverse complement strand
CACGGTTCGCTTGAGAGCTTTGGCCTCCAGGAAAGTGCATCCCGAGGGCCATCCTGGCGCAGCCGGGGGCGCACCCCTTTCCAAACCAAGTGAAAGCAGACCCAACCAAGACAAGAGGATTAAACCAACCATTGGAATGACGTGGAGACCGAAACCATTCATTTCCTCCAAGAGAGAACAGATAATCCGTTCACCCCGAGGGGACGTGGAAAACGGAACCCATTCATTTCATTCCAGGAAGGTCAACACCCAAGTCAAGGAAGAGACCATCACGAGGTACCCCTAAGGGTGTGTTGCCCGACCGCACAAACTTAAGGTTGAGTCGTTCACCGACGGCAGGAACTGTTGCTGTGTTGTTGCCGGCCGCACAAACGGATAGCGTGTGTGTTGCCGGCCGCACAAACCCATTGTGTGTGTGTGTTGCCGGCCGCACAAAATCATAGTGCGTGTGTTGCCGGCCGCAGAAACTTTTTGAGGAGGAAATTTTCCAGAAGAACAAACAAACCTTGACAGTACAGTTGTTTTTTTGGAGGGAGTGCCACTTTTTGACAGGTCCGATGTCAGGCATTCCTTTGAGCAACCTTTTCCTCCTGCAGTGCGCCTCAGTTTGGAGCTCGGCCACCTTTTCACTTGTGAATAGTGCAAGTTTTCTTCAGCCATATTTGCGAGACGTTTTTTCCAACCAAAGGAAGTAAGCAACTCACCTTGAGGTCTATTTGCCACCGTGAGCCACTGTGTTCAGATGTCAACTCCGCCGGAACCAGGGGAAATTGGACGTTCTGCAGCATGTATTTCTGCTGCTTGTGAACTTTGCTGTGAAGGCATTGTCCCAATCTGTGTAACTAAATGTTCAAAGTTTTTTGGCTCACCCGGCTTTTTGAGGGAGTCGGAGGAGGGCCGTGGGACAATGGGAAAGCGTGCCAAAGGGGATGCCGCTGAACCTGCGGCGAAGAAGGGTAAGAAGACTGGGGGTATGAGCGATGAGTCTACGACAGAGGGGGATATGACGGCGCACAAAATCTTCTCGGTATGGCTGCAGCTTTAAAGCAACAAGTGTTCCTACCGCCTCCTTCCTTGTCGCCTGATGTCATTCTAGTTCGGGAGGGTTTGGGAAACAAGCGCTTGAGGCAACAGGTCCTGGACAAACATCTTTCGATTGACCGCTATTTCGAGACAATGTTTCAGAGCAAGGACCTTCCATTAGTACCTTGTTCATGTTGTAATGTTCGCGCGCGACAATCAACAACCGCATGACCATGGATCTGCAGGAGAAGTTGATCGAGTTTCTCACGTGGGTAAACAACGAGATTCCACCAGAGCGCAAAGTGTGGGCCCTCCTTGTTTTAGCAGGCAGTCTTTCAGACAATGCGCGGAGATTCTGCCAGGACTTATGCCCGAGAGTCGGATCTCCAAAGGGTAGGAGGGGTCACGCTTAGACCTTTCCACTTGACCTACTCGGCTGCCTGTGGCCTTAAAGGCCTAGTGGAACCCGTTTCTTGGCTTGCTTGGAGTGGTGGATTGGGTTGGTGCACCTTGCGTGTTTAAGTGGTCGGTGATTGAGCCTGAGGACGCCCACATGATGCTATGTGAGATGGTGATCTCCCGGGGGTTTGGACCTCAAATCTGAAACTCAAAGTTGATAGCTCAGAGTTCATAGCTCAGGTTTTTGTCCAACCCGGACACGCCTGGAACAGAGAAATTAGCAATCAGCGCCACCAGACCTGAGGGGTCAGTCAAGCCACCTCACGCAATTTCGTGCTCGGATATCGGTGTGGATTGCGACATGTTGAGCCCGATGAACACGATGATGGTTAAGGGATGGTCAAGGAGTGTCGCTGCCTTGACCATCATGGCTTGTTTGTGGGAGAGCAAGGAGTTCATGGAGGCCAGGTGTCATTGGTATCTCGGGTGTTCCTCTTGGGAATTTCCTTCATATTTTTTTGAACATGTTTGCGCAAGTTACGTTGTGTAGGCCTGGCCTGAGGAGAGGAGACAGTTTCTGGTCACGAATTGTCGGGTTTTAGGTATTCCGTGGAATACTAACAAAGGCAAAACCTAAGCTGGGCATTTGCTTTTGGAAGGGAGTTGATGAAAGTTTTTTTTGCCGTATGTATGTTTCATTTTTGCAGTGATCAGGTCACTGGCGTCGATACATGCCACCGTTTGCGTGGTTCCGGGCTGTGCTAGTAATGCTGCCTTGCTGACAGAAAACCGCGGACGTTTGACTGAAAACAAGTTTTTAGCTGTCGCAGTGCACCCAATCTTGTCACCGTTTGCTTGGACAAGGAATAACCATGGCGAGCGCTGCTGTCAGACGACGACCCAACTGTTTCAACATGGTGCATCAGATCCGCCTAATGCAAGCCCTGGGGCAAAAAACAACCGTCCAGGCCATCCAAGCAGGTACCATTTATGTTTCAGATCGGTCACACCCGCCGCAGGAATGGAACAACGCCCATTCCGTGATGCAGGGGTTGCAAATCGGCAAGTTGGAGGCAGGTGCCACTGTGAACCTGCTGAACAGCGTTCCTGCGGAAATTGGCGACCGTTTGACAGCCATGGTGAAGATGCTTTGTTTGTGCTCAGTGGATGTGACATTGTGATCTAATTGTGCCTAGTTTCTTTTGCATAAAATGCGGACAGCCGAGGACACACACTATGCACAAGTTTGTTACCCATGATGCAATATCCCAAAACTTGTTCAATGGGAACGAGTGTGTGTCCTCTTCTGCGCAGTCTAGTTGGACAGAGATTCTGGTGAATAGCAAAGAGTCGCTTGAACTGGTGTGCGCACGGATGGAAAGCGATTGGCTGAGTACCAATGCCAAGCTGCGGAAACCATGGAATGCCACGACTGTAGAATCTTGTTTGAACACTTGAAATATCTACTGTGTTGCGCTGCAAAAAGGTATTCTCAATTCTTTTTGCGAACGTTCCAGGACAACTTGGCCAAAATCTGCGCAGCCTACGTCGCGTGCCGCCGAGTCTTTCTGGACAAGTTCCCGGGTGATTTTGCCCGGCAGGAGATGGACAAGATTGACAAGGGGTTCCTTCACAAAGAATGAATCGAAATCAAGAACTTTTATTTGATATGGATCCATTTCGATTTAGGGTTCCAGATTTTACTATCCAGGTCCCTGTTGAAACACGGGGACTGCGATGTCATGAATCTGGTGAACGACTCGGTGCCGCCCATTGATTTGGAGCGAATCAGCTTGTTTCGCACTGCCTGCAAGAAGTTTGAACGGAAGGCAGGAAAGCGGTGTATGCTGCGGGGTTGAGGAAACCGTAAGACCTATCGATGTTAGTTTTTTGCAGGTGGAGGATGAGAAGTTGAAAGCAGCCGAAGCGTTTCTCTCCTGATAGTGTTTGATGTTTGAGCGTTTGTTTTTAGAGATGCTGTCGCTAAATGGTTTTAATCCGCACTCCAAGGGTGGCGGTGCAGCTGGCCAACGCGACGTATCAGCAAACGAAGGCGAAAGTTGAGGCCTGCCGAGGGGTTCTGGCACGCCTCCTGCGGCGCATGAATCTGGTTGTTCTAAACGTGACAGGGTGACATCGAGATCCTGAAGAAGGATGTCATCCGTGCTCAGGGTGAAGCAGACCGAGAGGCCAGACTGTCCACCGAGCATCGTTCCAGTTTATATTTGACCTGACCTGTCAGGGATCTCTGGACCTGAAGTACCTGCGCAACCGATTCCAGCGTGGCCAAGAGATGGTCACCGAGTGCATGAAGGACAACCACCGATATCTTTCAGTAGAGTCCTTCAGTGATTGCCAAGCCGACTTGGTTCAATGGCAGAATGGTGTCGCCAACCCGCACCTTTATTGCAAAGGACTCTGTGAAGGGTGTTGGAAACCTCTAGGCATTCCTAGTCCAAAGACCTCGGGGAAGCCCTGAGCGTTCCGAGTCATCGTTAGAGTTAGTGGAGACATCAAGAGGTGACCGGTAGCGGCATCTTCGTTTCCCAACGGCTTTTTGCTTCTCCAGCAACGCCGCATTCCATGTCTGGGGAGTCTTCTACTCTGCCTCATGGACAACTGGTGACGGTAGACTCTCAAGCCAGTGCATCTGAGTGTAGCAGAGGGCAAGTCCAACATCTCCCCCACCTACCAAACAATTTGCAGGATATGACGGCTGCTCAGTTGAGGAAATTCATTGTGACCCATCAACAGACTTGGCTTCAGCTTGTGGCTTCAAGTGATGATGGACACCCTTTCAATGGAGTCCGGCCAAAAAAGCAGCTTGCTGGGCGACAGCGTGCGAGGCAAGTGCGCTACTGGAAGGCAAAAGCACTGAAACAAAAGGCTAAGTCGGATCAGCAGATTGCTGCGCTGAAGCAGGACGCGAGCCTGTACGTGGAAAGCAAACGGCGTAAAAGCACTAGCTTTCGCCGAAAACTCACAACTTTCGGAGGCTACAAAGTTGCATTGGCTAGAAATATCAGCAGTAGCTCATGCTCTTCCACACTGGTAGTTCTCAATGCAGATGAGACTGACCGAACCAGTGTTGCCAGACCTGGACTTAGTTGATACGGTGAGCGCAGGTATCAGTCATCAGTGGAGGCATTCAAATGTTTTTGTCGGGGCTTGTAGAGTTGTATAGGGGCAGGTGTGTCCTCAAGCTTCTACATAATAGTCTTTAGCCAGCCTGCAGTCTGTGTATTACTGTAGGTTACTTGTTTGTTTACACTGCACCTCACCTCGTCAAACGATTCCTTGGACTCCTGTTGCCTTCTACTTCTTTTTGCCACTTCTTTTGTTCTGGATAGTCGTTCGGTTCGCTCTTACAAACAGTCGAACTCAAGCAGTCTGAGGATGGGAGCACCTTCTGGCAGGGTCAATCCTTTCTGATCAACAGGCTTTCCACGCCAATGGCAGATCATCGTTGGTCATGTGCGAGCCATTGGGCTGTTCTGGCTACGAGATACATGTAATCAGAGGAGATGGAACAAATTCCTCGGCAGCCCAGCGGACAAAGGTGCACACGTGTGTGTGCACATCAACTTACAGCGCAAATGCCAGTGCTGACCAATTTGAACAGGTGAACGTTGATTCTATGTTGATTGGCCCATTGGACTTCGAGGACCGAACCCGAAACTGCTATGCAGATTGTCGGTATTTGCCATTGAGCTGCACTTCCCGTGCCCTTCTCGAAGTCTACAAGGCTCAGCTGGGCTCAATTGGAGTTTTGCCTTTTCAAAGGCAAGAGCACCAATTGGCAAATGTGGTGCGCATTGTCTGCTTGATTACTGACAATGGGCCTGATGAGCGGGGATGTGCTCAGCTCATCACGGAAGAACTCAAGGAGGATAAAACCACGTTGTTCCTCAGATTGCCCTGTTTCCTGCATCAGCTACATTTGATTTGCTCTAGGCAGCTCAAGCGGCTCGATGGTGACTTGGCTTTAAAAGCTCTGCCCTAGCATTAGCATTCTATTCCAAGAGTGCAAGTCTCAAGAATATGGTGAGGTGGGGGTCCCGGTTAGTGGGGGGTGACGCGGTGACAAACTGTTGCATAGTTGCGGCTTTTTATGGTATGTAGTTAGTTGTTTGTTGTTGTTGTTGTTGGTAGTAGCCCATAATTCAAAGTTGAATACTCCATCTTCCAAATCTAAAATCGTGAGGCCATTACAGTGCCGTGGCCAAAATTGTGAACACATGGAGAGCTCCAGGCAATGCCTTCAAGATCCGGAAAGCTTACCAAAGCATGTATGATGACCGGGCATTGCTGAAGGCTGTGAACAGGCTGCCTCCACGGGCATTGCGCGGGAGGTGGGGGTCAATCTCTGCCGTGGAACAGTTCCTCATTGATGCTGGTCCAAAGCAGCTACCACCAGCCTTTCGAAGTGCACCTCTTTCACATTTTGCAATTCTTTCGTGTGTGTGTGTGTGTGTTGCTATTTGCGTGTAGTCCTCTGGTCAATTTGATCTCAAGTATGTATAGACATGAATACTTGATAACTTTGGAGTGCAAAGCAATTCTATTTAAACATAGTTTAACCAGTTTAACCAAATTTTCGTTTAGCAAAGATACAGTTCAAGTGTCAATCATGGCCTCGCTCAGGCGATTGGTGCTGAGGATAAAGCAAACTCAAACTCTCAAGCCCTGGCGCAAATCAATGTCGATGATCTCAAGGATCTAGACAGCAAGATCTACTCTGCCCTAATGGGTCGATGGCGCAGGGATTCCATGAAGGCTCTGGAGAGCGATGAGTTCTGGGTGCACCTCTTCATTGCCGATCGCTTATTCACAGAAACATTTTGCTTTTGGAATTTTAAGGAGCCACCTGCTAGGGCGGGGTGGGGTTTGGGAATGTGTTGATACCCACCCTCATCATCCTCATCCTCCTCCCAATTATTGAATTTGAATAGAACATTAGGTGCACCGTCGCAGATCCCAGTTGATCCCTTATGATCCTGCTTTATGGGGGGAATGCCAATGCATGTTGTCGACAGTTGACGGTTGAAAATCCAAGGCCAAGGTGTCGCGTGGGCCTCTTGACCACTTGATGTACTTTTTGATGTCAAATGATGATGGTGCTTCAGCAAACAGCGTTGCCGACGCCCACAAGTTCGGAAAGTTGGCAGAGCTCGTCTTTGGGCACTTTGATTTGATCATGCAGGGATTCAGCGGTGTGCTTGATTCCACGAGCAGAAGATGGTCCCAGCTTCATGCGCTCTTCGAAAAGGCAACGGCTGATTCAATTCATTTGTGGACTGATTTGCTGGTGACGGTGACTCTTGAGATTGCAAGTGAAATGAAGCGACGAATTGGTCCCATCGTTCTGGGCTATCCTGCCAAATTGGCACTGCTGATACTTCGCGAGCCCGATGTTGAATGTGCGCGAAGGAAAGCGGTAGCGTCAGAGCTTGCTGCAGCAACTTGTGTGGTAGATGAAGCTTTCACAGCCAAGTTTGCAACCGCCTTCCGGGATGAACTCTTGACATCCAGTCACACAGGGCTCTTGAACCCATACTTGTATCAGCTTCTGGCCGAAGTGTTCACTTTGACACCTTTGGAGACACAGGAGGTAGAAGGGATGAACGGTATGCTGAAAAAGATCTATGAGTTGGCTCCAGCGATAAAGTTACCATTGATGTCAGATCGCCTCTTGATCAAGAAGGCGTTGGCCTCAAAGGTCTTGCGTGGCAATACACCTCAGGAGCGGCGCCAAGCACGCACAGATGCTCTTCACTATGCCGTTGAGACACACAGGTCTGCCCTGGTTCAGTTCCTAGGAACTTAAACTAAGCAAGGTTTGTTTTCCCGACCCTGCCTTCATCTTTCTGATTGAGTCACCGAACGCTTGTTGGGCTATCAAACGGAGTGTGTTGTCAAAAGGTTCTTGTTGTTTTGGGGGATGGGCTGCCTACCTATCCTGTGGCGCAAAGGCTCAGCAACATCACAAAGAGATTTGGTGACTTTGGAGAAGGCCTACCGCCACCACTTGCGGATGGTGATGCTGGGAATTCGGATCTTAGCGGAGCCTGCGGAGCCTTAGGAGCCCTTCCCGACGGTGAGGAGGAACGCGGTGGTGTATCTGCCAATGGAGGCAGGGATCCGATTGTTCTGCTCAGGAGGATTTGTGAACGATTTGTCTTTACAATTTCAGCAAGCAGATCCAACATAGTGTAGTACATGTCCTGCCTGAAGCAGCGTGTTTTTTTGGGACATTGCACCAGCTATTGGACCACTTAAACTTTCCTGATATGTGCAACTTGTGCACTGTGAATGTCCAAACACTACTTAGGAGGTGCAGGGCTGCGTGTTTGTTTGAACATGTTTGAAAAAGAAAAGACCGTAAGACTTCTGCTGCCCTTTTTTGCTAACACCCGAAGGCCGCTCTAATGCAAACACTTCCCGCCGACGGGGTCGACCTCCAAAGAATGACGCCGTGAAAAATGCTGGCGCCAACGAAGTGTCCTTTCCTGATGGTCTACCTCCCAAACATCAGTCAAAAGATGAAGTTTGCGGGGTGCGAATGGCTGCTTTGCTCCAGGCCACTGCCTCAGCAGCCAAGGAACGGATTGTGCCAGGCGCTCATGTGGTTTACGCGCTGCAGCTACTGACTTTCAACAAAGGCGATGAAAGCGCTGGCATGTTGAGGTGTGCTTACCGTGTTTCAGCGGTGGTCTGTTCACAATACTACTCCAAGCTGGAGTGGGCACTGGGAGAGACTTGCGACGATTTATTTTCTTTGTCTATCCCTCTGGAATTTTGCTCAACGATGGAGCTCTTGAGCGACCTGCACTCAAAGATAGCTGACCGTGATGGTGTCGCGCAGATCAAGGCCACTAGACATAAACATTAATCCAATCCATTCTGCATTTGTTTCAACATTATTGGTCAGGCGGTCAGGCATACATTTGCGAGCCACCGAGTTAGACAAAGATAGAAGGGGCAGGAAATATAACACATGAAGGATATTGTCAAGAGAACTTGATGAGGCTCAGTTTCCTATGTATGCGTGAAAAGGTCTGTTTTCCGGTCAACGTGACAACGTGTGTGTGTGAAGCTTTCTTTCAGCTACAGCGCCATGACCTAGGTTGTGCGGCAAGCTTTGAAGTGGTCAGGTTCCTCCTTCCAAACTGCGAATGTATGTCCTCAAGAGATTGTGATCGCCAAAAATCTTCTTCCAGCTTGCAAGTGCAAACAAATTCCAAAAGCAAAACCTCAACGTGCTCAACGCGTGAAGCCAAAGAGGAAAGCACGTGATGTCAGCGAGCCTAGTAGTGACTGTGACTCCGATTGGTCATTGATTGATGAACTTGCTGCCGCAATGGATGAATTTTATGAGGCTGGACAACAAGAGGATGTTGAAGACAGTGCAGATGAAGAGGACACGGACAAGGGCAAGTTGGACAAGGGTAATGCTACAAACTTGTCTGAGGAGAAAGTTAATGACTTGACGAAAGCAGTCAGCTCGGCAAAGAAATACAGCGATGTTGGTCCGCAAGCTTCTACTTACTCGCATGGTGGAGTGGAGGCGTCATCTTCTTCTGCAGCCTCTTCAGCTCACCCACGCCCAACAGACTCGTTCTCAATGAGCCAGTCAAACACGAATGAAAACAAGGAAAACTTGAAAGAGATGCAAAGATTTGAAGAGGCCATTGGATCACACCTTGTGAAGGAGGCCTTGTCATCTATCAAGGCCTCAGGCTCTGCTGACAGCTCCCAAGCTCTGGAGTCGAGCATCAAGATTGCAGCTGAGTTGAATCCTGCGTTGACCATTGAGGAGCAGGCAGAGGAAGCCGTCGTGGCCGTTGCCTTTGCAAGTGATCAACAGTCACCAGATCGAAGTGCAAGGTCAACTGCAGCACCGCCGCCGCCCCCTACTTCTTCATCCAGACTCATTGAGCTATGGGCGAGGCAGCTCTGGAAGACAGCTTCTGCATTTGAATCCTTCCTGGGCAAGTTCTTCCCTGATCTATCTTCGATGGGGTGGGATTTTCACCGGTCCATCAGTTTAGTGCAGTTTGTTGAAGAAGGTGTTCACGCTGATGCTATGGCCGCCTCTGCCGCTCCTGCTCCTGAAGAGACAGTTTGCCCTTCCTTCCTGCAGTTTGTCCACTGGGATTGGCCAATGCCTCAGGTCATGCGAGGTCGCAAACTCCGAATTGAGAAAGGCCGTTTTGTGTGGAAGCCACCTTCACGAGTGCCAAGTGACGACGACCTTCATCTAGCATTTCAACAGGGCTGGGCGAGGATCGTTCTGGCAGATGTTGGCGCTGCGCTGCTCAAAGCGAGGGGTATGTTTAGGCAGGTTCGGTTTCGTCGCGTGTAAATTGCACAAGTCAGTATGTTGGGGCATGTTGGCATGCCCATCATGCCATATACCCAAATATTTCAAACAGTTTAACGCAAAGGGCCACCAAGGGTAACCTTCATGTAAGAAAGGGACAGATTGGACAGGTTCGGGTTCATGTTAAGATTCATGCTAGGTGGATCTTTTCTCCTGGCGATCACTGTTTTGTGAAACCTTCTTGGCAGGACACCTGTGCCTGAGAATGTTTTGCAGATCTACAATGCGCTCACGATCTCAACCCAAGCCGACAGTGGTGGGAGTGGTGGGCCTTCACAGCCTTCAAGTGGAATGGCGGATTCTGATCGCTGTGTTGTCTGCCAAACCTTGTCAGGGTTTCAGTGCCCTGGATGTGCC
The DNA here is from genome assembly GCA_963970005.1 of Durusdinium trenchii. Taxonomy (NCBI): domain Eukaryota; class Dinophyceae; order Suessiales; family Symbiodiniaceae; genus Durusdinium; species Durusdinium trenchii. The sequence goes on along the minus strand of CAXAMN010022324.1, from coordinate 16,012 downwards.
TTGTGGTTGCACCCACACTGCGCTAGGGAGTTGGTCCATGATGCTTCCCACAGGCAATCCACAAGTGAGGGAATAGAAGGGGAAGAAATTTATGAATTGGGTGTGAGCTTGGCAAACCTTTACAAACAGATCAGTGGAGACACGCATGGACACATGTTGCGAAGCTTTTGCGAGTTTGATTCCCTAGAGGAAATGCGCCCTTGTAGAGGAGAGCTGAAACTTTTGCAGAGCTGTTGCGATTTGTGCCAAGCAGCTCTAGGAGTTGTACAAAGCGCTGATCAGACTGTATTTGATGCAGTTTGAGAAGAATCAAAAACGATGCCCTCCGCCTAGTCTTTTAGCAGTGGCCGGGCCGTGGTCCATTTTCTGGACGTAAAGCCTAGGCCAAGTAGGCGTGCTTTGGCTAGTTGTTTTTCCATAGTGATTCAGATGTTCATTGTTCATAGTGTTTTGATGAGTCCAATAGTTTAATGCTCTTACAAGTGAGTTGTGCCGCCTCAGCTCTAAATCGGCTCACAAGCTAAGCGCAAGTTGTGGAAAGTGGAACGGGTTTCAGAGTGCAGGCGTGCAGGATGATGAACTCCAGTATGTCTGTGAATGCCGTGAAGGAGGGTGGCGTGGGGGCTTCGCTCTCTGTGGAGGTTGCGGCCAACTCGAAGGCAGCAACTGAGGCCAGAGGTGCTCATGCCATGAGGGAAAAAATTGTTTCCATCTCACGCTGGTGGTTCGAACAAAAGTTTCAATGTGAGGTGGGGTTCCTGCCTGGTGGCAGCGGTGATCAGGTGGAATGGTTTTCAACTTTGGCGCGCGTGTTCACACACACAGATATATAGATATATTCATACACAGTATACACAATTATGCAAGGTTGCCGTTTCGGGTCTTAGGTTCCTCTGCTTTCTCTCTACCATTCCTTGATTCCAACTATAGTGACTATAGTGCTCATGAATCCCCATGAACGCGATATTGGTGAACATATCATATTCCGATGCGATGTGAAGTTGGACGACTTAAGTGTTGATTCGCTTTCAACCAGGGTCAGCAGCGGAATCAGCGGAAGGTTCTGAGGTTTGGCAAATTCCGTATTCGCAGGCGAAACCATCACATCAGCGGCTTCAGCGGGGCAAGAGTGCGGTTGGACAAGTCTTCGCGGCTGCTACGCAGCTTGGGCAAAGGCCATTGAAGATACCACGCTTTGGGCTTGAAAAATCATCGGCGCCGAGGCGGGCGTCAACTTCGATGGAACTGACCGCGCTCACTGCTGGTGAGTCCATGTCTGTGGGAGTTGATGTGTCCATGAATGCTGCTGCAGTGAAAGTGGAGGCCAGCGGGTGTGCAGTACCGTACAATGTACAGTAACAATCTCACCAAACAAAACAACAGCAACCATACCATACCATACTAGTACCATACCATTTCATACCATACTGACATACTGACAAATCATCGGCAACGCTGAAGCCTTGCCTTCACGTGATGTTGCAAGGATCTGGTTGCAGCAAACAGTCCATCAACAAAGATCCCGGAGTTCGACCCAGCCAACGGCTCTTCCAGCAGTCGCGAGGAAGGGCAAAAAGCAACAGCGATTGTGGATCAGGAACTTCACGGGTTGTGGAAAACAAATCTGTTCTTCCATTAATGATTTCATATTCATTACTTACTATACTTAGTATAGTAATGAATATGAATAAATATACTGCTACATGTCATTTCTAATAATTCATAATTGTTTATGGATTTAAGGAGGATACCCGAGGGGCACTGTGTGTGCTAAACTTGCACCGTCATTACACCAGCGTTCGGAGACTTACGATCTGTCGCTTCAGCTGTGAACCTAGGGGCCCAATACTATTTGGGCAAGAAGACTGTTTAATGTTAAACGGCTTCAAAAACACAAAAAAAAGCAAACAAACAAAACAAACAAACTTACAAACAAACAAGCAAACAAACAACCGACCAACCAACCAGGACCAACCAACAAACACACACACAAACACACATATGCACACGCACAAGCGCGCACATTGTCTTCTTTTCTATCCTTGCAGGAGGTAAGCAAAAGCAATGCGATGGTGCCTGAGGGGCTAGCCACTACTGGTGGTGGCGGTCATCCTGAGGGTGGTCCCGAGGAGGAGGATGAGTCTCGGGCCAGCTCTGCGGATTCTCTCTTGACTGCAACAACGTTGAGGCTTGGTGAGCAGCCTGGCGCTAGCCCCGTGGACGTTGCTGTGGGAGTGGAAGTTGAAGTTGAATCCAAGCTTGATGGAGGGCCCGCTCCAGCCGCCGCCACCACCGGAGATTCTACTACGACTACGACAAGTTCTGGGCAGCAAACCATCCTGAAGGAATACTTCCGCTCCAATGGTGTCGGAATGACAAAAAAGGACGGAAGGGTTTGCTGCAAAACTACTTGCTCGAACAAAGGCTATGATGCGCCAAGCACTCCACAGTTTCCGCCCAAGCCAATAGTACGTAGCGCAGAGGATATGATGGCATGGGCTGACGACAACATGACCACACTCGAGCAGGTTTTGCCACATGGTGCTCTGCAGCTGTTGGCCGACCGGATGGAAAAAGGCACATATTCTACAGCTTTCAGTGGAGTCGATTGCCCTGGCACAGTCGCTAGGATGCATGTGGTGTCAGGCCATGTTTGTTTGGTGATTTGTTACCTCCAATATTTACTTTACAGGTGCAGGTTGTTGTCAGTCTGGCGTTGGAGGGACCCCACAATACTACGTTTGCCAAGGCGATGATGGTCATTGCAGCAACGCTCTCCTCACGCTTGCATCGACCTTGCAGCAGCCCGCGCCACCTCAGTGCGGTGGAGAGTGACTTGGCTCCAAGCTGCGCTATTAGTTCCGAAGCATTGAGTTTGAACGGGAGCAGCTGCTAGTATTTGTAGTATGTTGTTGTTGGAAAATACATACTAAGCGTACTTATTTATATATGTTCATTATGTTCATTGTGAGGTGGGTCGGTTGGTGAACTTGTAACATCTCAACGCTCAGTCAATATTGGTGAACTGTTGTTGTTATTGTTGCTGCAATGTCGGTAACTGTTCAAAATCTTCTACAGTCCAACTAATAACTACATGTACAAACACAAATACAATCAATGGATGTATTGTCTTGACAAAAAGATGGATTACAAACGACTACCATGATGATGTTGAAGCGTCATTGGGCACGACTACGATATGCCTGTAATAAAAAAAATGCATAGATCCAGGTGGTGGTTCCGGCACCCTGCCGGAAAGGTCTTGGTGGTTCCGGCAGTCTGCCGGAAAGGTCTTGGTGGTTCCGGCAGCCTGCCGGAAAGGTCTT
>CAXAMN010022324.1:0-12676 GCA_963970005.1 Durusdinium trenchii | reverse complement strand
AAGGTCTCTGGTGGTTCCGGCAGCCTGCCGGAAAGGTCTTGGTGGTTCCGGCAACCTGCCGGAGAGGTCTTGGTGGTTCCGGCAGCCTGTCGGAAAAGGCTTGGTAGTTTCCGACAGGCTGCCGGAAAGGTCTTAGTGGTTCCGGCGCTGTGCCTGCAGAAATTTGAAAGGTTTGTTCACTGAATGAATTCAATTGTAGAATCCTGCCAGGCTTGACTACTCTTTATCAGCAATCATTGGTTGGTGGGTCTGTGGATGTGTTCATTGCTATAGTTGAAGTAGATTCCAATACTATTTATCATTTGTGATCACTCTTCAACATCTTCAGCGATCATGAGATGTGTTTTTCACAGATAGTGCGCATAGCTTTTCTCGAATGCATTTGATGTGTGTGTGACTCTAAGTTTATGGCCCTTCTCAACGAGAGCTTCTTCTTCATCCATCTCAACCTCGGCACTTGTTCACGTCCGTGGAATCTTTTTGGACTGAGAAGGCCTTGCAACAAATTTACGACATGGAGATGGATGAAGCGGATGAGGGCCGCATGAGGCTTGGTCCTGCGGTGAACTTGGCAAAAAGCAAGGGTGTTGTGCGCTTGAAGGCCCAATGCGCTTGCCATGAGAAGGAATGTCGGCTTTTGCGAGCACATATGCACGCAGCTGGCATCCCTTGCATTTCCTGGTCTCCCATGGGGCGTGGGGAAGGAGTATCTGGCGCGGACTTTAAATTCTTTGTTGCCTGGGCTGCGACGAGACGATCTGTCAAGGATTCAAAGGGGTTTTGCATGGTTCTGCAAGTGTCAAAGTGCGCTGTGTTTAGGTTGGTAAGCCAACAGCCAATCAATGTGATTGTCGTGTGATTGTTGAGATGTCATTCTTCACCCGTGCCAGGAGGTGGTCCTGATTTGGGAGTGCTCAGACAGGTATGATCCTCGTGTGATGGAATCTTTCCTTGGAGACCTTTACATCATTTGGCAGGTTCGGCTCAACTCCTCGGATTTTGCTGCTGTTGCGAACCGACGGAGGATGTACGGCATCTGCCTCCTGCGCGAAGAGGCTTTGGGTCGATTCGGGAGCTTGGACAATGTCATTCCGTTGTTCTTTCGCACTAGAGAGAGCTTTGGTGCCCTGGCTTGTTCAGTGTTAGGCTTCAGCGGCTTCAACGTCTTACGGCATTGGTAGACCTAATAGACCAGGACAATACGCGCTCTGCAATTGCTAGATGCGTCATAACACATTTGTGGCAAATGAATTGACCATTTGGCTGTGAGCCAAGGTTTCGACGCCGCAATCCGAACAGCTTCGCAAACAGACTTGGATGCAGACCTCAGCTGGGCAATGGGAAGACCAAAAAGCCGCGTTACTCGGAATGATATATAAGAAGATTCAGGAAGATCAGAAAGATCAAAGTTATCGCGAAAACAACTCCACCAACGCCACCGACCCTCACCCACAAAGACAAAGCGTATACGGCTTTTGTATTCTTCTGGAGGTACTGGTCTTCCGAGATTACGGATCATTTTATGGTGCATCGCATTGCAAAACTTTTGCCAAAACAGTTTTTGTTTTTGATGTGTATTTGCAAATTGTCTACTTTGGGCCTGTCTCCAAATCTGACCCCAGAACATCAAACAAAGTTAATTAAAACCATGTGTATATGAGATTTGCATGCTGATGTTCTGGGGTCAGATTTGGAGACAGGCCCAAAGAAGCCACACACCCACCCCCCAAACAAATTTAGAACCCACCTAAATAATGCCTGCGCTGAGTGGCCAATGCCGATGTTTCGGTCCGCCTCACTATGATGGTCAGGGCAAAGAGGCAAACATGTTGTTGTTGAGGGACAGGGACAAGAGATGTTCGAGTCTGACTTTGCGAGCCATACCAATACGAAGCTGGAGAGCAAATATGTGTAGACTGTGTAGAGTTCCTTTTGGTTTCGGGCTTTTTGGCATGTGTTTAAAGCAATTTGAGCACCAGGGGTGGGGCTTGAATTTGACAGTACAACAGTATATCTAAACAAAACAAAAAAACATATTTGACCATGTGCGTGCTCTATCTCCAGATTGGCAAGAGTTGGACTTCGAGTGAAGTTGAATGCCCCATGCAACACCTTTGGACTCCCGGACCCTCCCACAATTTGGTCATGTGATGTCATGTGGACACAGAGTGAATACTCGCCAGTGCCACGCCTTTGCCCAAAAGCTCCTATTATATTTTTTGTATAGCTTCTTATTTCTTAATTGATCGTGAATCGTGAACTTTTGTCAGCTCCAATCAGTTGTCGTCCTGAGGCTCATAGCATGAAGCTGGCAGATGTCAAAGCTTCCCAAAACCCTCACTTGGCGGTTTTGACAGCAAAGGAGTTGGAGTGGGTAGAGAACTATGAAGCAGACTATGGGCCGTACTATGCGTACAATTTGTCGCAGAACCCAAGAGTCATCGGCATGAAGTCGACAAGGGATGCACTCGGCAACCCCACCTTGTTTGCTCTGCTGAAATCCGGAGGTTTGATCTGGTACAATGACCGCTTCTACACCCCATCCGAGCGCCTTGGCCCAAACCCCTGTTCAGCCACAGTTCTCATGTCCCAGAGGAGATGCTCAGGCTCCTCACGTCACATCATCGTTCAGTATTCCCTGTCGCCACAGGACTCGCAGTGCCATGAATGGTCAAATCGGCAACGGTATGACGGTGGCAGTGTTTGGCGTCTTTGTGTAGCTTTGTCACGAGTGGGTCGATCGATGAGCTCTTTTTTAAGTGTTCAGGTGAAAGCATTCAATATAGGCAGTTAAAATCTAAGTGCCGTAGCTTCAACTAGGTGGGCGCTGCAATAACTTTTGGTTTCTGGGCTGTGGTTCTTTTGTTTTATCATTTTACTATTAGCGCCGCGCAAGCGATTACATAAATCAAATCCCGGTCGCAAAGGTATGTGAGTGATAGATGTTGCAATGTTGCAACTGTCCTGGGAATGAGTGGCGGGGACCGGGGAAACCATTGCCTTGTTTTAGCGTGTCGGATGACCCCTTGACGGATGCAACTCCCACATACTTCCACTCAACAGCCACAACGGCCCAGGTTCATCACCGAACTCTTTTGTGCCTATTGTCAGACCACAGAAGAGCTGATTTGGTCAGCTGCTGATGCCGAAGTGTTGCCTCCTATGAAGCTTGCGCGCTGGAAGTTGCAGCCGGAAGCAAAACAGAAGGCTACCGCCCATCGTGCTGTGCCAAAGCCTAAGCAGTCTACGAATTCTACGAAGCCTTCGAAGAAATCCTCAAAGATTGTGAAAGCGAAGGTCGGCAAGGGTGGCAAAGTGATCAAGAAACCTGCGTCCGCCTCCGCCTCCTCATCAAGCAAGACGGCGCAAAAGTGAGAGATTCTTAGGGCACGTGCGCAGCACGCATTTTCCCTTTTGAGTTTTGTGCTTGCCTTTGGTGGCGGTGTTGTAATGTCGTAGCTGCGGCATTCTTCGAGGGGTCGGATGACTTTTACCATCCGAGAATGAAAATGTCCGTCACCACTTGGCAGTTTGGCAATGAATGGTACTATGGAATGATTCATGTTATTGATAAATGGCAATGCTCAAATGGTTTCTTGTTCGATTGTTCCAGTGCTTCACTCTGTTCACTTGTCAGTGAGGATTCGAAGTGTTGTTTCGTACCATTCATGGACAAACTAAGCAATATCGAAAGCTATTCGCACAGTGGGATTCAAGTTTTGCTAACGCGGGGCCGTTCATAAGTTCATAAACATTTTGGACGTTCCTGCTGGCATAGAGTCGGCGTGCAACCTAGATCAGTCCTGAGTCGTCGAAGAGCTGCAACAGTGTATGCTACGATTCTACGATTCTACTATATTCTCTGACAGAGTCCTTTGATGCAAATTTGTATATAATATGGCAATCCGGTCGTGTTGTTTCTTGTCAGGCTCTTCACACAAGGAACTGAAGTTGCACAAGCCGTAACCATTACTGTACTAGTATACACTAATCAATGGTGCTGTTTGCTATGGTCGTTAGCCAGGATGAATATTCAGCCGGCCAAGCAAGCAATGCCATCGCACTGGCCCTTGGGGCTCAGATAGAGATTCAAAGGCGCTTCAACACCAATCAAGAGAACCTCTTTGGTTGGAATTTGCTTAGCCACTATTCCCAGGCAATCATTTGTGGAAGGCAAATCTATTCAAGAGGTCTGAGGTCGGAGGTTCTGAGGCGCTTTTTCAATTGCTGTCATGGGAGAGTCGCCAAAGCAATGTCCTGATGGCGTTGATTTGTTCCTTGCGTAAGAGTTAGCCGAGCCATAGCGGGCCTCTTGGGGTGCTTGTGGGGATGGAACTTGCTGCAATCTTTTGGCTCACATTCAATGTATAGAGAGCCATCGGAACGGAGCTAATCTGATGCACCTTGAGAGGGTACAGTTTTACTGTTTACATACAAGAAACAAACGCAATGCAAGTCAAATCGCCCAGGTCCCAGGTCCCATGTCAGACGTCGTGACGTCATGTTTTCCAGTTTTCCACTAATTATGTTGCGAAATTCTTGTGTACCCTGTGCACCAGTTTTGCGCATTCCTTGGATTTCAACTGCGCGTCAATGGCCGGGCTAAACTCGCAGTGGGGTCCTTTTGAGGAAGGCCCAGTCAGCATAGAGGATCGCATCACTTGTAAAGGCCGGGAGCGGCAAGATTGTGTGTGGCAAATCTACGTTAGGGAGGAGGGTGCCACGGCTGACCTGCACGACAAGTATGGCGACTTGTCTCAAAACAAGTCGGAGCTGGGATATGTAGGCAAACCTTTTCAAAGTAGGGGATGCGGGGATGGCGGGGTGCAGATTTTGCAATAGTGCTGAAAAGCTTTGGCTGGCTGACCCAACTGCAGTTGCCACCGATCTGTGAATAGAAAATACTTGTGAAGGCGCTTGTAGATTCGATCACTTTGCCTCAGCCTCAGGACGGAGAGTATTCTACCGCCATGAACTCAACAACAGGAACGAAGTCAGCCACCGGAACGAGCTGAAGCAAATGCTGCGTGAGCACGGCTTCGCGCGTGGTGTGTCTTGATTGTGGTTTGGAGTTTGGAGATGCGGTTCATACCTTGCAATGTTACTTTTGTCTTCTCGTTTGTGGTGTTACTTAATTTGTGGATTCGCGCATGTCACTGCGTCTTTCCATTCTTCTTATTCATTCGAACCGCGCACCGTCAGACGAGGTGCGGGGATCTGCTTGGGTGATCATGAAGCGACGTCCTGGAGCTACAGAATGCTCTCTGAGTTGCAGTGGTGTGAAGGATGGAAACATTGAGCTTCATTGCATGACCTCCGCAACCTTGATCGAAGCGCTTTATAGCTGCGTGGATGACTATCTAGAGAGCATTGGCAAGAAGTGCATCACGGACTTGAATGAACAGGAGACACATTTGGTTCTATAGAATCTATGGAAGGGTTTTCTTCATTCGCTGCCCTTTATGGTGATATGAAATAGTAATTTGAAGTATGTATATATATAATATATTATATGCATATACACTATTATTATACTTTATTACCTATATCATATACCTGAACACATATTTGTCTGGGCAGTTCTTCCTATAGCCCGATGTCTTTCCAATGAGGAGACCGCAGCCTTCCATGCGACCCAAATCGGGCGTTCTGTCAAAGAAGGGGTGAGCCAAGTGGTCGTGTTCCACGAGAAAACACCTTCTGTTCAAACCTTAGTCAAAAGAAACACTGATGACTGTGACTGACTGACGAAGGTTGATCTGCAACACACTACTGTGACGGGGTCAGCTATTGCAAAGCATTTGGTTTGTAGAATCTAGAACACTCAGCGTGTCATGTTTTGGCACCTTTATCCATATTCGCCATAAGTTCGTAGCAGTTCTTGCAGCTTTTGACTTGGCTGTCTCAGGATGTGTTGGAATGGCTCAAAGATTGGGGAAACCTATTCAACAAAGCTGCGTCAACTCCAAGTTTTGTAGAACATCTACAGGCACTTACCAAGTTGGAGCAGGCTTTGTCGGTGCACCTGACCACATACACACCAATCATGACTTCCAGCAACCCAAACTACGAGAAGTGCGTTCGCGAGTTTATAGACCAGAAGTTTCCTGGCCGATTTGCTTCTTACCGGGAGTATCACGCAGCTTCTATCTTTCGAAAGCGCATGGTGGAGCATGACTTGTGGGATGAATGGCTGGAGTGGTGCAACCGACATGTTGATTTCCAAAAAGCATCAAACATGGATGCTGGCCAAATTTACAAGATGTGCAGTCTCATTACCAAAAAGTTCTTGGGTATGTCCAAGCCGTGCAAAGTGGAGAAGACAAATGGCTCTACTACCACCGGCAGTACTCTTCGGTACAGTTGGGGAAGCCTTGCATTTGGGAGCATCAATCATCAATCATTGTTGTGTTTCAAACTACTTGTTCTGTTGTGGTCGTGTGGTCGGTGTTTGTTTGAAGTTTAAGGTCCAATTGAGCAAAACACGGAAAACGAAAACATACAGAACAACGGAAAGACGGAAAGCTAGTAAGACATATATTAACTCAATATATATATATATATAACCCCAGCTGCAGCGACGCGCCCCAGGTAATGTCACTGCTCAAATTTGCATTGCCCGTCGTGCCAGATGAGAAGGTCCCGCTCCTCCCTTCCAAGATCGGTGCTTGGAAGGTGCCTCATCTTTTGGTGAAGCCGGGCGACGCGGAGAAGCTTGACATCTTCTTGCTTCCCATGGCGGAGTCAAAACTGTCAAAGCTTCCGGCTGCAATGGAGGCGGCCAAGAAAAAGGCAGAAGAAAGGCGAGCAGCGCAGGAAGCAAAGCGGCAAGCTTCTGGCAAGGCCAAAGCCAAAGGAAAAAGCAAAGCAAAAGCTTCGAAGAGGGGCAGGGAACAGGACACCTGTGAATTTGATGCGGAGGTGGTTGATGACCAAGGCAACACGCGCGCAGCGCTTTTTGCAGATGACATCTTCCACAGTATCAACTACACGCTCGAGGGCATCAATGAAAAGATACACAAGCGACCGTGCATTGAATTTGCCATGGACATGGCTTGCTTGTTTTGCCTCCACGGTGATCTTGAAGCAGCTGGCGGTGAAAAGTGTACAGGATGGGTCAAAGCCAGAAAGCACATCAAGGCCTACCTCAACAGAACGCATTCTCTCCATGCGCGGCAGTCAGACCCAGATGTTCTTCCTGTTCCTGGTCCTGGTGAATCCGCAGGGAATGAGGAGAGTGAGACAGGCGGGGTGAAGACAGAGATCATGGATGATGAAGAAATGGATGCCGACCTGTATCAACGAGTGAGCGCCATTCTACGATCATCTTCCTTGAGTCACCTTTCGGCATTCCTGGATGACAATTTCAATTTCTCTGATGCGAGTGGCTTGGCTTGCTCTGGTCTTGATATAGTTCATTTGCTCCTGCACCCTCGACTTCTCTACGTTTTGCGCGCTTAGAATAAATCACTAGAATCTAGTGCAGGCAAACCTTTGCAGTCACGGCCATTCTATCCGACAGTCCGTTCTTCCCTACTGAAGGTGTTGGAAAGACACATGAAAAACGGAGATCCAAATATCAGCTATCAGGTGTGTTTCGGAGACCATGTGCCCAGTGCATTGCATGGCTCTTTTTCATCAAATCATGGGCTTGAGGTCACGGAAGCCGTGGTGGTGATGATGATGACGATGGTAACAACTTCCCGACCATTCCTACCCTTGCTATGGTCTGCGAGACTCATCCCGGAGCAATGCTTGTTGTCAACAAGGTGTGAACCTTGCCAATGACATGCTTTGCCGTAATACTAGTCAGTAATGCCATACAACAAACCATCTAATCGATACAAGCAGTATCAAATCAAGCAATTAACTAATTGACTGGAAACTTCAGAGTTATGCATTAGCTGTTTGGGAAACACTTTCTCCTCACAAGCATCTCAAATTACACATACAGAAGGCCTTTCACAAATTCATATTATTAATACTGGGGAAGGAAGGTCGTTGCGCTGGGGGGCTGCCAGCTGGGCTTCCAGTTTTGCAGGAGCTGATGCTTTGATTCTAGAAGGTCTGGTTCTCAATGGTCAGAAAAAGTAGTTGGGAGTTTGGGAGTCTAGTCGTCCGTTCTATGTTGTTCGAAGACCCTGACACTGACATGAGCCAACAACCATTATCGTGTGTGTTTGGTTTGGTCGATTTGTAGTTGGACTTAGACTTTGACAAAAGTTCACCTGCAGGTGAAAAAAGCCATGCGCAGCAGCACCGCATCGAAGGCAGCGAAGGCGAATGTTGTTGATTGAGATTCAGCCGCCATGGACCAGATTTTGTCGGAAGTTGCCCGGGTCGTCTTTGCAATCTTCGATCCCGCTTTCATGGAGTGCAGTGTGTGCTTGGTTTCCTTGAAACAGCAGCTGGGCCTCACTTCGTTGAGCGACTTGGACAGCAGCATTCACCAGATTCCGAGCATTGCCTCTTACAAGTCGAAGATGAAAGCGATCGTCAGCAGCTTTTGGGGAATGTGAATCCAATGTGCTGAGCTTTTTGCCCCACAGGTCAATTTACACCCTTGCTGGACTGCAAGCAGCCGCTGAAGAGCTGAGCAGTGACAACCGCGACAAGCTCAAACCCTCTTCAGCAATGTCAAAGGCTGCCGCTCTGATTTCTCAAGGGGTTGGCGTACTTCGGCAAATGGTAGCTCAGGTGTCTGCCGCTGACCTCGAGTTTGCTAACGACCATTCCTGGGTTTTAGCCGCGGAATCTGACAAGTCAAACCACTTGAATCTATGGGTGCCTTGGAACCAGGAGTGACAGATGGCAAGTGATAAGTGATAATCAAGATGATATATACTATATCTATATATAAAAGCATTATTGTGTAATTTGTCTAATAAATAGTATTGGTATGTTGGTATGTTTGTTTGAGGATTTGAGGATGGAGCCCATGTTGAACCTTTTTGTCGTGGACTCAAGGACTTGACCTGTGCTCTTCTAATTGTCGTAGAATTAAGTCTGTAGTTGGCTCCACGGGACTCTACGGGCTTTTGTTAAACACTGTGGGTTTCCATGGCCCAGGTCTCTATGTGGTGCAAGATGTTGAATTCCATTGCTGGCCTTGACAAGCATTGCCTTGTAGAGAGGACAGCTGAGGATTGGGAACGGGCCAAGACGCAAGACATGGCCAAGATCAAGACTCGATCCATGAAGGTCATTAGCCATGACATTGCCAAAGCATTTGCTTCTGCTGAGGATGCCCCGAATTTGGAGTCACTGACCTCTCGCCTCCCAGAGGACATCGTGAGTCTCTTGAAGGCTGTCATCGATGATGCTAGCAAACTCAACCAGGAGGCAAGCCCTGGGGCCAAAGCCCTTCATCTTGGCACTGAAATTGAAAAGAGGTTCAAGAAGAAGGACAGCGTTGTCTGCCTACTGGCTGAAATCAACCTTCAACGGGAGCAAGCGCAGGAGTCGATCCACTGGCAGCAATGGACTGAATCAATCCAAAGCCTTTTGGATTCGTGCCTAGACAAGAACCCAAGTGAGGTGAAAGATGAGGAAATGCTCTCTGTCGATGTGGTTGGTGGTGCTGGCAAATTGGAGCTTCCACAAATGTGCGCTGATGGCAGCAAGTGTCATTGGGAAGCTCAGGGGGCCGCATCCCTGGCTACTTGGGCTCTTCTTGGTCACTGCGGCAGCCCAGCTAGTGGGGGAGAGGATAAATTCTTCTCAATCTCAGGCCTGGAGGATTTTGGTGACTCCTGCACGACCATTGCCTTCGTTCAAAAGAAGAAGCTTGTGATGGGAGTTTCTTCTGGCGCAGACATTGACTCTTTGGACCGTTTCCAGCTTTCCTTCATTGGGCGCTTTGTGCCGGTTCCTCATGGGCAGCCTGCTACGTTCATGAATCGGCGACTACGTGTCAAGTCACTTGACTTGACGCAACATTTTCGACGACCCTAACAAAGGTGTATTCAGTTCGTCCGATTTGTGTGGTGTGTCTGGTTTTGGTTGGTCTATTTCTTGCACACAAAACTTCAGGTCCGAATACTTTGCCAACTTGGGATATGACCTGTTCATTGTGCCCATTGCCCCCCAGCAGACCGTGGATCTAGCGGTGAAGTCTCCGATGTGTTGCTCGGCTTGGCTCGTGCGAACCGTGAAAGAAGAGAAGGCTCAAAACCTGGACATTTGCTATCATTCGATGGTTTTGAACTTTGCTGGTATTGAGATTGACCTGGCAATCCCGAGTCTACGTGTTCGTAAAGGTGTGAAGAGGGAATTCAAGGATGCACTTGCCAAGGCTACCTCTAAGGCAAAGGATGGTGGCCAGGCTGAGACTGGAACAGGTCAAGACGCACTTGTTTCATTTGTTTTGGGACGAGGCCTAACTGATGATGAACTTGCTGTTGTTGCTGAAAAAGAAAGGGTTTCCAAAAAGAAACAAAATGAAAAGAAAAAGAGAGCCGAAGCTCTCCAGGCAATTGAAGACTTTGACATCACTGATACAATTGCCGACCGACAGGTTCCGATTGCTCCATCACTTTTCCGTCACATAATGAAGTGACGGTGTGGTGCTTTTTCTGATACTTGCCATGGATTGAGCTCATGCAACTATTGGGTGGGTTCGGATCGTACCTTTTTGACCCATTTGGATCAATAGGCAGTAAAGGCAGTGAAGGCATTTTCATGTATAATTGTTGTTCGTATTGAGTCTCAATCTCAAGACTTGAGTCTTGCAGTGGCAAAAAGCCACTACTCGCTTATAATTCATAATCATTATGGGTGGCTCGGTTGCAGTGCGAAGGGAGGAGTGCCAGTGCCGCTAAAGGATGAACATGGGACCTCTAGTAAAAACGGCAAGGACACTCCATTGCCTGCGGCCTTTCTGCCCTCGCTGGGTTTTGGCATCGCAACTTTTCCATTAGGTCGTCCATAGAGTCCATAGTTAAACGGCAGTGGAAGAGATGTTGCGTTGCGCTAATCTAGATGAATCTAGATGTTGAGGTCAATGACTTCAGCAACCTTGCTCGGCTTAAATGGCCACAACTCTGCAATGTCATGTTGAGTGCTTTGCTGAGCTAGGTCGGCTGGATTAGAGAAAAGAGTGCTTTTTGCGCAGCTGTTCTTTCAAACATGTTTTGGTGAAGCGAGCTTTCGCCAAGTGACCGTAAGGAGCCTTCACCTATCTAGTGTGTTGGGTTGGTGGGGTGTAGTGGGCTCGCCACAGCTTCCGTCAAGTCGGGGCTTCTGTGGACGGAAACGCCACGAGTAGGTGAGGGACCACAGTTCACATACACATTTCCACATCCCCAGTCTAGTTCCATCTCAGGAAATTGCTCGGGTCGAGATTGAAAAGGGCATGACCAAAGCAGACGCAATTGACATGGTGGCCACTTAATTGAACGATGTTTGTTTTAAAACATGTTTTCATTGGGTTCTCGAAGCCATGATGATTGTATTGTTTTTTATGGGATCAGTGGTCTTAGTATCGACTGAGGATTCTTTGAAGAAGGCGAGAATTGAGAAGAATAGCAGTACCGATACTGCCGATGGTGAAGCAGCTGATGACGGCGAGGGGGAGGCGGCAGACGCCGAAGACGAGGGAGGGGAAGAAGAAGACGAGGAAAATGACCAGGATGTGAGCTAACATCGTGCAGCAAACGCTGTCGATTTTGGGCTTGAAAAGCCTCGTTGTCCGAGAGCTGCTCACAGAACAGCTGAACAGCTGTTCTTGCGACTGACTCACAGACAGCTGACAACTGTCACTCCGAGAAAAACACCTGGCAGCCCCAGCTTTGAGCTTTTGATCCATAAACTAAGATCTTTTTGTCAATCTTCCAAAGGAAAAAACAATGTCGTTGGTGACAGTTTCCATGGCAATGCCACTGTCATAGTTTTTGCAGACCCAAACACAAACACAACAATTTTAGCAAGGAGTTCCGAAAGAGTGCGAACGTAATAAGCCGAACAGGGTAGACTATTAAAGAATCACCCCGTGTGGGTGGTCAAGCGTTCGATACCACCTTTCATATTTACAAGTAGAAATAGTTCTAGGCAACGAAAGGTGGCTGCAGCCCCGTCGCTTTCAGTTCCGAAAACATAAGTCGCCTTGATTGACAAGGCCCTCGACTTTAGAAGAACAACAAGAGATCGCATGAGGTGGAATTTACTTGGGTTTCACGCTCTCAAAAAAATCAATACCACGACATGCTGACAATTGTTTCAATTTTTCTTGGAATCTGCTATTAGTCACCATCATCAATTCCAAGGTTTGTTGTGTTTTTTCTCTCTCCTTCTCTATCTGACTTTTGTCTCCCCATATGCTATATATGTATACAGATATATATTCTGGTGTAAACGTGAATCCTATAGGAACGAGAACCCGGCTCAAGACCAGCCAAGTTGGAAGGTTCAAAGGTGGAAGCGTCTACCATTTGACAGAACTATGGCATGCCATGGGTTCAACGTAATCGCCAGTCTACTGGCTGGTCACTGCAACATCGACTGTCATGGCGTGCAAAGAGGCATGAAATTTGGTAGAGCGGAGCTCTAGTCAACATGCTATCCTCTGGTAGCATGCCTATGAATGCAGGCCTGGTTGTGTTTTGAAGGCCCAGATATAAGGAAAAAATCCTTTTCAACTTCTACGATGACAAGTATGGATTTGAGCCGCTCGGCTCTA
>CAXAMN010022323.1:0-26175 GCA_963970005.1 Durusdinium trenchii | reverse complement strand
TCCTTCCTTCCCGTTCAGGCTCCAGCAACTTGCGGAGGCCTCACCACTTGAATTGTCCTACAAGGGCAAAAGAACGTCTCCAATGATTTAAGCCAAACAGCAACATGCTGGCTCTAAGAAAGCTGTCAAGCTGTCAAGACGGCCTCCGTGTGACTGGCACCTGTCTCGGACAAACAGGTCAAGCAAAGCATGCAAATCACAAATCACCGTCTTTTTTGGAGGCCGTCGCTGGTAGGTTGGAGGCCATCGCTTCACGTTTTGGACGCTCCAAGAGAGTTCAGAGTGCTGTCATAGGATGACGCCCATCATGTGACTGTGATGCTCCGAGTCCACTCCCATCCGGCCTGTATTGGCTGCACCGGGTACGGCCCAGGCACCGGTATGTCAATTCGTGGGGATGAATGCCCTTGTGGGTAGGGCCCTGGTGGGCGCATCCTCGGCTCCAAGAATGGAACCCGGAGCGGGAACCCATCCATGGCTGTTAGGTTGGAGGCCATGGCTAGTAGGAGCAAGGACGCTTACTAGGGGCTCCTGGCCTGGGAGCAAGAAGCTACTAGGAACAAAGCAGAACAAAGGGCATCGCAACTAGGACCTAGGAGCAAGGACGCTACTAGGTTGGAGGCCATTGCTAGTAGCTTGGAGGTCATCGCTCTTAGGGGCAGTATGCGATAGGGATAGCAATGCCCATCCAACACCAAAGGCTGCCTTTAAACCACCCTCTTCTTTCTTTTCCACGGCACTTCTCAAACCAAAAAGGTGATCATGAATAACAACCAAGACGCTGCTGGAGGAGTTGCTGAACTTGCTGGTGCGACTGCAACAATGGCTGTAACATCCTTAGCACTTTGCCCAAAATCATTGCAAGAACAAGAAGCTACTAGGGGCTCCTGGCATCGCTACTAGGAGGAAGGACGCTACTAGGGGCTCCTGGCCTTACTACTAGAAACAAGAAGCTACTAGTTACTAGTAGCAAGGACGCTACTAGGTGGAGGCCATCGCTATTAGGCACAAGAAGCTACTAGGCCATCCCACTGCGTTGCAAACTGCCAGACCGCATTTCCAGAGGCCCAGGCTGATTTGCAGATGCTAGCTGGGCCTCCAGTCGCCTGACAAAGGGCAGTGGCGACATCGATGACTGCAAGATGGCCTCCAACCTATTAGCGATGGCCTCCAACACTAAAAGACATGGACATTTTGCGTGGGTTAGTTGTAACTTGTACCTGTGTGACACTGTGTGTCTGTTGCGGGAAGGGGCTCTCAAAAATGCAAAGTTCAGGAAACGGCTTGCTCAAACGGCGCCACAGGTGCTGAGAAACGAGCCAACGCTGTAAACCTTGCTTTCATAAGAAATGCTTAAGCAAATCGGGTCTCTTTGGACAGTTTGTCCATGCTTCTCGGGTGGAAAGTGTGGGAGAATGAGGGACCGCACCAGGTGTGAGCAAAGGAGGTGGCTGGTTCGTTGGTAAGAATGGCCCAAACATGGAACCGGCGCAAGGCATCCCGTGGTATCTTCCAACTCGGAAGGTCCATTCACCTCACAACCTCCACCAAGGAAACCACAGGACCACAACCACCAGAGCTAGGACAGCTAGGAGGACACATTGGAACACCACGAGCCCCAACACTGGTCCTAATTGGTGTGTACCGACTGTGCATATACTACCGATCTGGCACGTGATGCAATGACTGCTTCCACATTGACATGTGCACAGGCATGTGTAGTGACATGTGCGTGCTGACGCTTTACTTCTCATGTGCTGACAGCAATGTACTGACAGTATGATACATATATATATATATATATGTGCAAATAGCGGAAGTATGGCAAACTGACGTATAGGTACAGATGTCTTAATATGTGCAGGTGCATGTGCCGCACATGTAAGGTGCTTGACACAACATGGGGCAGAACGTGGCTTGGACTGTGAAATCGCAGGCATGCGATGCCGCGCGCAGTGTGAGTGGTCTGTGGTGAGTTGGGTGAGGTCCGGCCAGGCACCTGCAAACGGGTAGAGTGGGAAGTGTCGTCGGGAGAGTTTACAAACGAACAGCAAGAACGCAATTTAACATCATCAAAGTTGGCATCAGCTGCGGCCCAAAGCTTGCGGGCAGCTGCGTGGAGGCCAGGGCTCTGCACATGGCTGTGAAACTCGGAATCTGCAATTAACATTATGAACAGTTGCCGAGCAAAGCATTAAAGTAAGAAAGGCACTTTCATTCCATGCATAAGGATACTTGTTGGAGGACACATGCCTACACTCCCAGCTCATCTGGATAGTATTAGCAATGTAATCGACTACCGCACCGTTGTGCGAGTACCCTTTCACGCACCAGCCGAACCTTTTTTGGAAAGAATTTCGAGGGACATCCACCGGCTTGCCAAGGCAGTGCCAAAGTGGGCCAAAACCAACTAAATTATGTAGACAATATGTCGCTAAAAGAGCACTTAGTGCAATGTAAAAACGTATATCTGCACATAGGCCGGGGCTTGTGGGCCGATGTATTTCAAAGCCAATGTCGACGGTTTCCTTATGTCGGAACCCATTGACCCGACCGCTGCGAATGGGTGGCAAGTTGGTGTTGATTCATATGATATGATAAGCTCATACTAGGGTGGAGGCCATTGCCACTATGGTCCTTTCATTGGGTGACCTTATTGCAAACGAAGGCATGGCCGGCAGGTTGGTTTGCGCTTGGCAAGTGCCTGGGAACAACCAAGCAGGCTCCGCTACCACCATTGATGCAGTTTCGAGAGAGTGGTTCGCGCAAGCGTGAGGCACCCGTGACAGTTGTGCACAGTGTGAGGCGTCCAAACAAGGGTTGAAGGGCTTGAGATTATAGATGAATTTTATAATAGTAGCAAGGTGCCTTATTAGTAGTAACAAGCTACTAGTAGTAAGGCACCTTGCTACTACTAGCTTCTTGCTTCTAGTAGCAAGGTGCCTTACTGTCCTTACTACCACTCCAAAAAGGCCAAAGAGACCAAAGGGCCCTCTACACATCGGAGTCCCAGCTTGAACGGCTGCTTCTCGCTGAGTGGAGAGCAACTTCTGTGGCAATGGCAAGTGTGGATGCATCACCACTACACCGGCAGCTACTGCAAATCACATGCGGCGTGGGATGTGCGACTCCGCCAGAAGCTAGTCTAGTAACTAGTAACTACAACACACTCCAAAGCTCCAACCTAATTGCGATGGCCTCCACGCTACGAGCAATGGCCCCCAACCTAATAGCGATGGCCTCCAAAGCCTGAATTCAGAACTTGCTTCAAACTACAGAGTCAATTTGTTTCCACTTAAAGGGTTGTGAGGGCAAACTTCACAGCCGAGGTGGACACGAACGTGTTCTCACAAGGTGTGAGTTGTGTCAAGCTTGGCCAAACAGCCCTGGCTAGGATTAAAACCAGCCTCAAATATGCACATAATTGCACGTATATCATATGTCATCATATATTGTGAACACACTGCCTTTTACACCACATTAATGTCGCCTCTGTGCATTCCTTTTGCGTGTCGTACTGCACGAGATTCATTTTGTCCCTAACTCGGCAGTTTCTCAAAAACGAACGCTTGATCTGAATCGAACCTTTCTTCGGAGTGACTCTTCAAGGAAGCTCCCCACCCTCGCCAGCGGGTGGGGAGCTTTCTTGAACCCAGTGCATTTTTGGCTCATTTTGGCTATTTCGTGGTTTTCAACCAAACTGAACCGGAGCAACTCATTGAACCGGCGGTGCCTAGACTGTTCTTCTAGCTGCTTGCGCACGGCGGTGGCTCTAGCCTTCAGCTCGGGACATCTGAGTGAAGGCCAGGTGTCTAGTAGCGATGCCCTTGTTCCTAGTAGCTTCTTGCTACAGCCTTTCATTAAACCTTTAAAACACCTCCCCATCTTTGGACTGTTCTGCCTAATTTATATATTTGCAAAAAACTCTACTGCCAAATTGGACTTCCAATGCTGGCCGTGGCTGTTTACGCTCCTCAGTACGATGCTGCCTTTCTGCCACTTTGGGTCTGCAACTGCTTAGCATGAATTACCACGATAGACTATAGATCTGTACATTGATCAAAAGCAAGATTCAAACATGACATATGCATGTTGTGCAAACGTGACTGTATGATGCAACATTGTGACATCTACTGAGTTCCACTCAGTGACCCTGGGCAACCCTTTCCGTGGCTTGCAGGGGGCATGGGAGTATAGAGCGCAAGATGTAGCAAGGAATCATTCTAAGCTGCCCATCTTTCGCAGCGTTTGGGTTTTAATTGCATGTAGCAACGCCAGGTGTCTCCACAATCTCGTGAAGCTCAGCTCCGCAAAGCCCAACCATTCCATTTCCATGCCCATAGTCCCTGGTGGCACATGAGATTTCCCGAGAATTGAACCCACTCGACCTGAAAGGACCAATGTTTTCCGTGCGATCCCCAAAGAAGTGGACACGCTCCGGGGCAAACTTGATGCCTTTCTTCTTGTACCACGTGACAATGTCCTGGACAGCCTTGGCTGGGCAAGTCGCCTCATGTTGCCTCGCAGTCCGCATTCTATAGGCGCACATTACTCGCAAACTGACAAACAAAAGGCAAAGCATAGAGTAGGAACATTTCGTTTTTGGTAGCGTTCATGTTTGCAGCAAGGGGTAGTTCAAAGACCCACAGCCCTTTTTGCAAATTCAGATCCTTCTATTGAGCCTGCCAAGCAGCATCTTGTTTCAACCTATCTGGCCACTTTAATACCAACGGAGATTTCACTTGGCGACGTCTGCGGGACCATGATGATGCTTGAGGCTCTCTTTGTTGAAGTTTGGTAAAGGGCTCGCTCTTGAGAACATGCTTCAGCAAATAGCGCCGTTCAGCAGAGCCATCGCCACTAGCAGAACCAGCGGAAACAACTCCCAAGTAGCAAGAGTTGCAAAAGGTCTTCTCCAAATTCTGGCCTTCACAGGGAGGTTCCCTATAGTGCGTCACGATGCCGCTCGTAACAAACCCGTCGCAAACTGTAAACGACAATTGAACATGCCCTTTGGGGGAGGTCATCGCTAGTAGGCTGGAGGCCATCGACTGTGTGGATGGGATGAGTGATGTTCTTGAACACCAGGACACTTTCAGAAAATCACCTACGAATTCGAAACGGATGTATTCGTGTATAGTGTATACTGGTCCAACAATGCTCAAATTCTCAGCAGTGCAACATGGACTCCACTCAAATATCTCTAAACCCTCATATTGATGGTGCGTTCTAGTACAAAATGTGCCTACCATCTGCTGTAACAGTTTTGTTGCAGATTGTCGCACCCAAACTGGAATCGCATCCTACAAAGTTGTTATACAGCTAGCTGATAGCCGTTGTGAACACACACGGTCTTCCACGATCCATGCCTGCTTCTGACAATGTGAGCCAGCCACCGGAGTAGGCTTTATCCCAAATATGGTCTATCTTCTTGTTGGCTGGACAGGCTGACCAACGGCCAGATATTCCTTGCTTGCCAGTCAAGGTCCGATCAATGTCAAAGACACACAGGCAGTTGGAAGGAGGCGCTGGCACTGGTGGTCGGTCCGGTACTGGTTGGTCCCATGGTGGCCTTTGCATAGCATTGCAAAGCTGTATGCCGGAGGTCTCGACGATTTCCGCCGCAGTGCCACCGCAATAGCCAACGATACCACCTTTACTGGTATCACCTGTCAGTCAGGTCGGCTACAATACACAAAATGGTCGACGTATACCAGCGAATCTCAAGAAGGGAATGCAAACAGGAGGCAAAGAACTTGTCGAATTTACACATTCCCTCAACAAAGCCTGAATTCACCAAGTTCCGAGATACTGAGATCATCTGAGTTACGGGAGAAAGGAAAAAGGACGAAGGAAACATAGCTGGTTGCATACTCACACACTAAAGGGAAACTGTGGCATGCACATGACTGAATTGTCAATCTGAAACAACAGCGCAATGACAGCATGACAACACAAGAGCTACTAAGTAGCATTGGCGAAGATCAACACCAGTTTCACACCACATCGGATGCTTCAGCTTTTATCATTCTTCAGGGATTCAACAGCGTCTTGAAGCTGTTAAGGCACGTGAGGCACATGAGATCTCGCGAGCATTGAAGCCTTTGGATGCGAAGGGGCCAATGTTCTCCGTGCGGTCTCCAAAAAAGAAGACCTTTGATGCAGGGATGGCAATGCCCCTCTGAGCATACCAGCTCAAAATGCCTTCCACTGCATCCTGCTTCTTCTTATCCTCCCAAAGCAGAACGAGAGGCGAGTTCACGGTCCGATAGGACCAAACAGTCGCATCGGTATCTTGGGAGCGAAGCTGAGAATACGGAATGCTCTTGAGCACGTGCTCCAGCAAGAAGTTCTTCTCATCCGAGCCGCTGGCCGAACCAGCTGAAACAACGCCCAGGTGGCACTGGTTGCAAAAGGTGTTCTGCAGGTTCTGTCCCGCGTCAGAAATGGTCAAGGGTCCTGGACCATAGGCATAATCTGTAATGCTGGACACTTCATAGTTCTGTGGACAAGCATTTCCTGCTGTGCCCTGTTTGCCGGTGAGCGTGCGGTCAATGTCGAAGACACACAAACAGGTGGAGGGCCCAGGTGCCGATGATGAAGGTTCCGAAGTTGAAACGGAAGTTGAAGGGAAGGATGAGAAGGTTGTTGAGCCGATCTCGTGGGTGGGGTCGTAGCAATAATCAAAGCCTTCGACACCCAAGCCCAGGCAACCTGGCACTTGTTCAACACCATCTCGCTGAAAGCAACGAAGGCCTTCTGCACAATCCTCGTCGGAGTCGCAATCACCGGAGCATTCTGGCATATTTACACTACCATGCGACCCAAAACTGCTGTCCAGCTCAGGCAAGCCCTCACAAGTCGGGTTGTAGCAGTAGTCCACCACGGGATAAACCTCTCCTCCATGGCATCCCGGAACTGCTTCATTCCAACGTCTTTGTTTGCACTTCAACCCAGGAGCACAGTCACTATCACGATCACAATCACCCTGGCATTCGGTCATATCCTCAGCGCCATGCCGCCCGAGAGTTACAAACTCTTTGGCGCAAGAGTTCTGATGAGTGAAACTCTTGCGCTCCGTCTTCTCCGAAAACTTTGACTGGGTGAATTTCTTTTGCAAAAGCCAATGGTCCTTGACCTTGGGGCAGCCATCCTTGGCGCAGCCATCTTCTGCTAAGGCGACTGCCAGCAAAAGCAGAATTCGAGCCATTCAAACTCAAAGAGTTTTCGGCTTTCTTGGTCTATTGAGCCAAAAAAAGGCTGCTTGGATCCTCGTTTCTTCATGATGATGTCCGCTCGCAAAAGCCTGTCTTGCAAACCTATGATTCCTGTGTCCTCCTGTCATGCCTGTTGCATGAGGAAATACGAGACTAAAGCGCGCTGAGTGTTCTGCAGTCTCTTCCTGCATTGCCTCTGACGCCACCAAGGCCTAGACAGGTTCTTTAAGACTCTTCAAGAACTTGAGTTCCCCCACCACAAGCAGCGCTTAGACTTAGACTTAGTAAAGCATGAAACAACAAATGCATGTTTGTGGCACCAAACACTTGAGTAGCTAGCTAAGAACAAGCAAACCTTACTGGTAGTAACAATATGTAACAATAAGCTATTAGAAACAAGTGCATCGCTACTAGTAACAAGTGCATCGCTACTAGTAACAAGTGCCTTACTAGTAGTAACAAAAAGCTATTAGAAACAAGTGCCTTACTAGTAGTTTTCGGTCACCGCGGTGTCGCACGAGGCCCCAGGCAGCATGGGCCGCTGTCGCCAAGCCTTCATCACCTGAGTCGAGCAGCGGCAGCTGCAAGTTTTGACAACTGAAATTCAAAAGAAAAGAAAAGAACACTACTAGTAAGGCACTTGTTTCTAATAGCTTTCTTGTTCCTAGTAGTAAGGCACTTGTTGTCTGTGCTCACTGCGCATCCTTTCAAACAGAGTCGTCCAAAAAAACCATGTATGTGCTTTCAGAACTATCTCACAACTATCTGCCGCTCTGTTTGTCGTTCTCTTCAGGGGTCTGGGGTTGTCGTCATGACGTGGATGTGTCGTGTGCGGTACCAGAGTCTCTGCTCTCCTTTGGTGCCAGCGCATCTGACCCGTTGCGCTCCTGAGACCTTTGAACCGAACCACACACGTCTGACACAACACCTGCGTTCACATGCGGACGGCGGCAAAAACAAACGAAAACCGCATGTGTTTGTTTCTGCAAAACAACGCACTCAAACAGGGAACAGGATGAAGCCACTAGTTTATGGCACAACGTTCTTGTGCCGAGGTACTAACTCCGCTGAATCTCCTCACTAGAAGCATTGAATGCTGAAATGTTCTGTGCTCTGAATGATTCGATGGAGTTGAAATCGAACACGTGACTGGGTGAGATGTCATGCTTTCGATCCCCAGCGCTTTGGAGGAAAATGTATTGCACCCGCCCCCCGTCGGAAGTGCCTTGGTTATTTCCATTTCCGAAAAGGCTCAACTAGGAACAGGTGCATCGCTACTAGGCTCAAATTCCCCGTTCTTTATACGTCACCCGTCAGACTCCTAGTAATGCCCTTGTTCCTAGTAGCTTCTTGTTACTAGTAAGGCACTTGTTACTAGTAGCGATGCACTTGTTCCTAGTAGTAATGCCAGGAGCTTCTAGTAGCGTCCTTGCTCCTAGTAGCGATGCAGGAGCCCCCCTAGTAGCGTTCTTGTTCCTAGTAAAAATACTTATCCTGACCAAACAGCTGACATGTCAGTTCGCTACTGTAATGCCGAAACGTACTTAAGCCGCATCAAAACAACTTTTTGGATCTTTTTGGATGGTATGCCTGAAGAAGTTAAAGTGCGTTCGCACATGTTGCCCTTCCTACGCCACTGAGCATCAACTTCACCCACTTAGCTTGCGGCTCACCAGGGTGCTATGGGCCTTGGGCTTCAACGGTCAAATCCGACTTTGCACAACCCAAGTACAACCAAACACTTTGTCTATGAGCCAAACCGCTTGTGGGGTGTTCATTGTAGCTTATTATATATGTATATATACATCTTGGTGATTCTTGGTGCCTGACTGTTGATGCTGATGACACACTGCGGAAGACCTCATGCCTGCAAAATTTGTTTGCTGACGTGTGTGTGTGTGTGTGTGCCGAACTGCAGCAAAAGAGCGGTGATTCATTCAACACCAGAAAACAGAAAACACAGCGAGGTGTTATAATGGTGCAGTCAACAATCTGCAAGCACGCACAGCTCTGAGACAGGTACTTGGCACTTTGATTTCCTTTTGGAACCTCTCTGGGACATACTTGTACTTCCACTTCAAATTGCTTGGCCGTGGGAGGCCCAGGGCTTGGAGGAGGAGCACTGGAACTAGGGCTGCTTGGCCAACTTGGCTGACTTGGACTTCGACTTGGGATCTCCTCGGAAGCTCGTGGCTGGGAAAGGAAGCGGCGAGGGGAATTCGCAGATCCTGGGAGCGTCTGAGATGTTGGAGTCCCAGGCGGTGAAATACGCCTGCTGCGGCTATTTAGCCGACTTTTCGAGAGAGGTGATGGACGGCCGAACATTGAACGCGGCTCGATTCGCGACTCCAAACTGACTTGATCCAAACCGACGGAAATGCAGTGTGTGCATTGCTAACTGTTGCTAACCCAACAGGTGTCTCCTTTGCAGCAAAAAAACATCGAGGTCTTCGGTCAATCTAAAATGTTTCATGTTGCGCCATGCTTAGAGTAGTAGCAGGAAGCTACTAGTAGCTCCTGGCATTGCTACTAGGAACAAGAAGCTACCAGGAACAAAGGGCATCGCTTCAAGAACTTTTTCCATCTCACCCGATCCGCAGATGGAAAAAGTGGCGGCTCTTTAAGATTGCCGACCTTCGACAGTGGCCCACCTAAATCGATGCATTCCCTGTGGCGTTTGTGCAAAGCTTTGACATGCAAGGGTAGTCTAGGCCAAATGCAAAGGGAGCAAGGAAGGAACTCGGGGTTCAAACCTCAGCTGCAAACATATGCAAACCAAGGACCAATCTGGACAAATATGGAGCTTGTCAAGCGCTTTTGATGCCTTGGGCTCAGGCCACTGAGTACGTGGGTTCGAAGAGCTTCCTGGGATAGGCAAGTGACCAAGACCTTTGGAACGCTGTTTGCGGCCGCCAACCTAGAAGCGATATAAGCAATGGCCTCCAACCCAACAGTGATCGTGGCCCCAAAGAGCGATGACCTCCACCCTAATAGCGATGGCCTCCAACCTATATTTTCACACTGATGGCCTACTGTCGCTGTTCCAGCCAAATAATTTATCTGTTTATCAGTGCATTTCGTATGCGTGGAACTTGCTCAGTGAGGGTCTTTGGCTCTCGCGACCATGCCAAGTGAGGACTTCTTTGGTGGTCCTCAGATATTTCGGGACCTATTGTGCTTCGAATAATACAAGCATTGCCCCAATGATTCAGCCTGTCACTTTGCGCATTTCGCCTTCAAGCCTTTCCTTAAGAAAATCATATTGGCTGTGCCTCCCGGTGCAGCTGAGCCAAGCGTGAAAGCCAGCAAGTGCGAGGACACATGGCAACAGCAGCACTGCCTCAGCCAGATTCAAATCGTCGTGACACACCGCTGATTCACGAGCAAAGCGACACAGGCCAACACTGAGGGCTTTGCTGGAGCCAACGCCACTAAAAGCAAAGTCAACGCCTCTTCGGGGAGGCCACCACCCTAGGACGGAACAACGTGAGAAACCAATGTTTCTTTTGAGTTACTAATAGGAATGGCCTCCAACCTACTAGCGATGGCCTCCAACCTAGGAGCAATGGTTGTTTTTTTCGGAGTTTTCTTATCTTTTCTTTCTGCATCCCACCTTCAAGTGGGCATACCAAAGGCCAATGCCAAACAGCACGTGAATGCCAAGAAACCCTACAGACCTCAGGCAACTTCACACGGAAAAAGCACCAATCCAGGCCCATCGAGCCGGTCTTGGTCTTCGACACCAAAAAACCACTGAAGAAAATATAGTTCCTGCCAAAACATATGCTAGTAGTAACAAGTGCATCGCTACTAGTAACAAGTGCCTTACTAGTAGTAACAATGTTTGCTATTAGAATTAAATTCTAAATTTTGTTTCTCAATGAACAATCTTCGGCAAATGCGAGTCCTTTGCCCAATGCAATTGTTCACGAAGGGGCAGTGATGATCAAACCTGCCCGGTGGAGTTACAGAAAGAGTTGTGCAGGAATATGTTCACAACATGAACATGTGGTCTAGGCGATTTCAGGTTTTCTGAGAACGGCACCTCAAAACACAATTGTCACAATCACGGCAATGGGAAGCTCGCGGTGGTCGAATAATCTGACACGTCTGACAGAACCTGCAAACGATGGAGGACATGTTTGTGGCATAGGCATTTAGCAAAGCCCCTAGTAGCGTCCTTGCTCCTAGTAGCGATGCGCTTTGTCATTGCTCCTAGTAGCTTCTTGTTCCTATTAGTAGTATGGACAGGAGCCCCTAGTAGCTTCTTGCTCCTAGTAGCAAAGCATGCTTCCGCACTCAGAAGGCCAGCGGCGTTGCTTTGTTGCGCCGGTCCAATTTCAACAGGTCAGTCCCCGTGCTTCGAACACCAAAGGCAAACGAGTGAGTTCCATCAGCCATCAACGGCATTTAGCATCAATCGGGGCTGCTGTCGACGTTCCAAGTCATCCCTGACTTGCAACGGCCGGGGGCTCGGACGGCGCATTCATACGGACGGCCGAAGGGGCGCCTTTGGCGCAGGCCTTGCAATATCTTTCAGAAATGTCCACTAAGCTGTGCTTTGGCACATTTTGGCACTCTTCTTGCTTTCCATAGGTATAGGTTTACAAGTCTTTCACCTAAATATCATAAATACTCTTGTTCTACGTTGTATCCAAAGCTGCCGTGGGTCTGTCAACTGATGGCTCCAAAACGTCCGATTCGACGTAATGGCATCATAAGTCGGTCCAAGAATTAAGAGTACCTCTTTAGCCTCGGCATAGTTTGAATCAATCAGCCCAAAGAAGCTCAATCTGAGCTACCAAAACCTGAAACTTTTTGTGCCCATGGCTGCACAATGATTCTGGGTTCTCAAGATTCTGCTTGGCTTTATGAGGCGCACATTGTATGTGGTCCTGCGAAAAAACTGGCCGTGCAAATGCCGCAGTTCGATTGCTGGCGACTCTGGAGTGCCGATTGCATTCCAAAACATAACGGAAGGGTAGTCACGGCTGAGGGAAGGTAGTGACCTATGGCATCCTATGGCATCCTTGCTCCTAGTAGCGATGCCCTTTGTTCCAAGTAGCATCCTTGCTCCTAGTAGTAAGGCCAGGAGCCCCTAGAGGCGTCCTTGCTCCTAGTAGCGATGCCAGGAGCCACTATGGCGCGTGACATTAAACCTTTTGTTTGAAAATAGTGTCGTAGTGCTTCACTGCGCATTTGCACCGTCGCCGTCAGTGAGACTGATAGAACAAACTCAAATGCGCTGCTCGTGGAAGTCCGTTGCCACTCTATCACTGAAAAGAGATGGGTTGTCAGAGCCTGGACAGATCATGCTTTGGTTTTCTGCCTTTGACGAGCTTGTGAGTTTCTAAGGGAACACGGCTTCACTAAAGAAGAAGAGATAAAAGAATAGGTCCCTTTGCATTGTTCTTGTTTGTCTAAATACGTTGCTACTAGGTTGGAGGCCATCGCTATTAGAAACAAAGGAAAAAGAAAAGGAATAATCCTAGTAGGGTTCTTGTTACTACTAGTAGCTTCTTGTTCTTTCGGCCTCCAAGGGCTGGGCTCCTGAGACTCTTGAGACTGTGCGATTTGCCAACCTGTGAAGAAACCTGCGAGGAAGTCGAGGTTGGTCGGACTCTCTCTCTCTCTCTCTCAAACCGGGTTCTGTTTTCCATTAAATGATATAGAGATATAATGTATAATGTATAATGATATTTATATATATATAATGTATATATAATAGTCCTTTTTACTTTGTCAGTGCAGGGGGGTAGGCCGCTATAGGAAGAGGTATAAGCTAGTTAGTAGCTATTAGGTACTGGACGCTCCTAGTAAAAGGAGCGTAGGATAGCTTACGCATGCTCACGCTTCTTCAAGCCCGCCTGAGGGGGGCAAGCTTGCTTGAAGAAGAGCTTGCACTATTCATTTGGTTCCAAACATTTCCTTCCTCTCTCTCTCTCTCTTTCGATTAGTCCTGTGGCAAACATGGCCTCACCGTCAGAGGGAGGCTTCGCTTTGGAGAGCTTTGCCTGAACCTGAAGCCGATCCGAACTATTGCCGCAAGTCGCCATCCAAACTTGCACTGAAGTTGGGTTGAACCCCTTTGGCTTTGCACGACAAATCGACACATCGAGACGAATGTCCTTGTAACATTCGTGCCTGGCCTGTGGCGCGATGTCCTGGCAAGGGATGGCTCGGAAACAATTCGTTCGATCACCTGCCTTGGTCCACCGAACTTGCGATTCCAGTGTCTCCTGATCAAAATCCTCCTGAATGCAGGCCTGGAAGAATGTGAAGCTAACACCGCTAAGAACACTGGACATTCGGCCCTTCGTCTGTGGAGAAGTTGCCGTGTTTTTGGTTGGAGGCCATCGCTAGTAGGTTGGAAGCTCTTGGTGAGCGGCAGCAAGCAGCTCGCTCATCTTCAACTCCTGTACCCGATCCAAAAATCAGCCGCCAACAAACTCGTGCTTGGGTGACATGTCAAGGCTTCTCACGGAAATTCATGGAGAGGAACCCAAACATAGTGGCCACGTTCCATTTCCCTGTTTGTTGGATAGAGTGCAATCACTAGTGCAATAACTAGTAGTTAGTAGTAAGGCCAGGAGCCCCTAGTAGCGTCTTTGTTCCTAGTGCAATCATGCCTTGCCATGCCTTGCCCCGAAGCTCGGGAAGACCTCTTGGAATGCTGAACGCACCACTGTTTCATCGCCACGCTCCTCTAACTGCTGCTGCTCCAGTGTCGACTTGTAGACAGTGGTTGTCGTTTTGTAGCTCTTGGGGTGCGTGACCTCCAAAGGATGAACCGGGCTGACGCGCCCTGTCTCAACGCCCGAAACACATTGAATTCAACACATCTCCCTCATCAGCACCAGGACTTTTTGACATTTTTTGGCTTTTCCAAGGAACAGTGCCACAGGCTGCCACACAGACTGTTTGACGATGGTTGTAAGAAAACACGACTGGTGACTAGAGTGGTTGAAGGTCTTGCATGGTCTTGCCAGGTCTGCCTCCCTTGGAAGGTCCCAAGCACATCCATGCTCATCACTGAATTCCTCGCGATAAGAACTGGGGCACAGCCGACAGCTTGCTTCAAGGGACACAAAACGAGCAAGTAAAGCAAGCAATTGAAAAAGCAAATTCATATCGGCGTTTTCTGTCGAGGCTAGCATGCAGATGCTCTTTGACATCGCGCTGTCATCAAACACACCTAGAGTTTTTGCCACTGTCTTTTACACAAACCTTGCTGCCTTTGCACTTGCAAACTCCAGTGGCAACTGGGGATAGCTCGTTAGATCCAACGCACGTGACGTCGGAAGAATCTGGGTCAAAAATGTTGCGTGGAGGAAACACAAAGGATGGACAGCCATCAAGCGGGTTCGTAGCACTGCATCTCTTCTCATAGACGCAGCATGAGGAATGCACCTGGCCGTTTTCCAGAATACAATCTTCTGGCAAAGCATGCTGGTCAGCGTAGTCCAGGGCCATCTTCAAGCACTTGATGGATTCCACAGAGCCTTGAGAGTTTGCTAGAAAACTTGCCATGATCTGGGCAGCCTGAGTTGGGTTGGAAAATGTTTGGGTCATCACTTCCTGGACAAGTGACCCACAACTCTGCATAGTGCCTCGATCTCTTCCCAGCATGGCATTTGCAAAAGATGAAAACCCCTTCGGGAACACCTTGGCGCTCTTGTTCTGCAGCTGCCGGCTGGTATGTTGCAGCAAGGAGTCTCCAGAAAGAGCGTCTTGAAGCTCATCAGCTTCAATAGCAGAGCAAGAATCCCCAAGAACACAACTGACGCATGCGGCGGCAAAAAGCAAACAAATGTGTAAGGATACCTTCGCGGTCATTGTCGTAAGGCTTTCAAGAGACAAGATCGGGCTGCACACAATCTGCACTGGCCTATTGCCAGTGAGCTTACAGGGCCAACACTGTTTCGAGCCAAACTTCACTTGCAAAGGCCGCATTTCTTCCGTGTGCTTTACTGTATAGTTAACCTCACAAGCTTGCTTCCAGAAATTTCTCTTTTGCCCAGGGATTTGGTTCTGCTCCCTTTCATCATGGCATCTTGCAAAAGAAAAATACGGAAAGCCAAAGGCCTGCAGGTCTTGAGCAAACTGCTGTGCGTAAGCTTTGGCGATCTGAAAAATGTCCTTTCAGGAAGGATTGACGCACCTAGGATCGTTTGACAGGCACAGGTTTAACATAGGAAATAAAGCAGCTTGTGGTTACATGGTCTGTTGCCACCCTTGCCCTCCTTGTACTCGGCAGTTATTTCTCGAAACTTCAAGCTGTCCAAGGTCTAAGTAAATCGGAGTGTCGAAGGCAAATTTTCAATCTATATCAATCCGTATCAATCTTTGCTTTTCCTCTTTCTTCGGCCCCTTAAGGGTTCTTGTGTCTTTTTGTTGTTCCTTTTTCCTGTTCTTTTTTTTTTGGGGCATGATGCTTCATCCTAAAGTGCGCCATGATATCTCTTGACGCATCTCCTGAGCGGCACTGCTGGGCATTTAGTGGAAAATCTCAAGTTCCAGACCAAAAGCTCGCTGTCAGTCAAAGCTCCCATAGTTCCTGTCTCGCCGCTGTCTCTGGGGAAACGTGAAGGGCATCTTGTCGTGTCTTTGTCCGTTTCTTCTTTCGTCGTTGTATGGGTGAGCTAATGTTAAGGCTAAAACCTACTTTTTGGCGCTTTTGTGGCTGCCTTGCAAGAACCCTTAGGGATACGTCGCCGCATCACCCAGACTGGCTGAGGGTGGGAGCATGGGAATACCACAGTTTGTCAACACCACGGGGCAACCTGGAGCTGATTGCTTTCCCGCCTCGGTGGTACCAAGGCAGCCAAAGAGTATGCTCGCAAAAGTGGCTGTCCTTTCCACCAGCTGCTTTGGGACAAGTTGTTGGAAGGACTGAATAGCAATGTTCGCTACTAGGAGCAAAGGGCATCGCTACTAGGAGCAAGGACGCTACTACTAGGAACAAGGATGCTACTAGAAACAAACATTCAATAGAATTAGAATGCCTGAATAGGACAAGTCCAAGTCCAACTCACTCCTTGGAGAGTGTCAAGACTCGATGAAAGAGCGGTATGCTGGCAATCCTGCGGGATCGCTTTTGATTGGCCTGGCCAAAGACATGTCGAACAGTTCGACACTGACTACTAACATCCCAAGCCTCCCATGCAGGCGTATCCTTTGGCCGTTGGTAATACAAGCTCCCTTGGCCAAATGAAAATTTTTGGTTTGATTAGGTCGCCTCACACTCTCCCACTCTGACTCTTGCACGTCTTCCATTGCACATGCATGTTAATTTAACTAAGAGCAGGTATTCAAGGAACATCAACCGATCATTCTTGTTTGCCAGCATTATTTATCTATGGGTTTTTTACTTGTGCATCCGCCTTCCTTCCTTCCTTCCGCTTGCACCCCGTTCACTCGTCCCGAGTGCTTTGGTGAGGCTGGTGTAAAGTGCGTTTGCGTGGCTCCGTGCCGTTGGGGGCACCGGAGACGCCCGCGCCCAACTCAACAAAACCCAACTGATCTCGCACCCTAGTGGCTTCTTGTTACTATTAGTAAGGCACTTGTTACGATAGCGTGGCACTTGTTCCTAGTAGCGTCCTTGTTACTAGTAGCAAGAATGCACTAGCAGTAATGCCAGGAGCTCCTAGTAGTAGCGTCCTTGCTCCTAGTAGCGATGCCCTTTGCTCCTAGTAGCTTCTTGATCCTCTTGTGAATGAAAGGATATCAAAGGAGTCTTGAGGATCTTGCTCCAACACAGGCCCAACGAAGTGTCTGTTCAGTGCTTTCTGCGAAACAACGGACAACAAGGCGAAACTTCATCTCATCGGGTCAGCGTTTTGGGCTCTCAAGATGTGTCCAGCAAGTTTGTTTCCCTTTTCGTGCCAACAACATCTCGCAGGCGACCAAGTCAGTTTAGATTCATTGTGTCCTGTTCCGATTGCATTGTCTCTCCTCTAAACTTAATTCATATAGGGCTTGTTCTGTGGGCAAGATGAGCGGTTGACAACGTTCCCAGGCCAAACAAAAATGACTGACTTAAGCATGCGCGACCAGCAGTTGGCATGATTGAAAACCACATGCATGCTCATGCTGGCAACCATCGCTGGCAACTTATTCTTTCACAATTGCGGAACATCACCAAATGCGGACCAGCAACCGCTTGTCGAGAAAAACATCCTCAGTTGCGCATGGAGCAATCCAACGAAAGGTATAGAAAGAGCTAATAAGTATGTGCATCAAACTGCTAGACTACAAAGAAGGCCTTCGGTCTTGGATATCACTGACCCATCCCTCACTAGAAGATTTAGAAGAGCAAAATGTCTTTATTACATCACTTGAGTTGGCAGTTCTTGCCTCGTCTTCCATTTCAACAAAGCCCGTAAAACTTGCCGGCTGAACTGGGTGCTGCTGAAGCTCATGTGGCACTCGCCATTCACCTGGAAAAGAACATCAGATCTCGAAAGATTCATCTTCTCCACAGCCTGCAATGGGACAGGTAATTCAGATGGTAATTCCATTGACATGGGCAATCTGCAATGAATCCAGCTTCGGCATGCCTTGAAGCATATTTGATTGATGGCCTCAGTTTCAACCATCAAACGCCTCTGCTGACAGTTCTTAAACTACACTCTATATAAGCCCAAGCTGGGGGCCGCATCGTTCTTGGCGTAGCGGACGAAGAAATTGCAAACAACCATGTGTGGCAAATACAACTCCTAAAAATAACACACAGCGAGTCTGAAGACCAGCGCTCTTTCAACTGCAAAATGCTCAGGAGCTGCCGATCATAGCATTGAGTTCTAATGTTAAGTTTCCCTGAAAATCTAGGAACCAAATCATTAGTGCGAGCGCTTCTTTAAGGAAGCTTCCCCCGCTGCCGTTACGGTGGTGGGGGGCAGCTTCCTTGAAGAAGCATGAGCTATCCTGCGTCCTGCCGATAGTAGCTACTTGCAGGTACTAGCGACTCCCAAGCTACTACCTCTTCTACTAGCTACCTACCTCTAGCTAACCTACCTCACCTCTACTCTACCCCCCTGGGTTTTTTCAAAAACGGTTCTCACTGCCGTCCTTCTGCAACTCCACGCGCAAGGGACCGCTGAGCATGTTCAAAGATTGCACGCGACTTTTGTCGATCTTCTTCCGGTTCACCTTTTCACGTTCGAATGGCGGTCGATCCTCTGTTACCTGGCCTTCGTCATGAAAGAAGCCTTACCATTCAAAGCGAAGAAGAACAGGTCATGAAAACAGGTCATTTATAGGTTATAAAGGGAGTCTGCACATCGTTTAAGCTGCAAGCATTAACATGCCTTACCATATGTGAGTTGAATTTTGACGCCTCTATGGCCATGTCAATGTAGCGAACTACTCTTGACCTGAGCTGCACAGCAATGCTGTGGATTGAGACAAGTACCAGAAGCGACGTACTCCTTGACCGAGGCGGGGGCTGCAGGTCTGCAGAGATGTGATTCTCCTTTAAGAACCTCAAACATGGACACATGTAAAGGCTTCCGAAAGGCTACTGAGAGGGCTCCCAAAGCTACAAAGAGGCATGTCCGCCACACGTTTCCCATACTTCCTCATCCTGCACATCTTCCTCCGCCAAGCAGCCTGCGCAAAAGAAAGGCCTCGGAGAGTTCATTGCCCTGCAGACTGCGCAGTCTGGTCATCGATGCGGTAATTGCACCTCATCATGGCACCATCATTAACAACACTTGGCAATCCTTGCACGAGTGACCAAGAATGACCAAACGTGGTGGCAGCACTAACAAAGGAGGAGAAGCCCACCATAGCAATCAATATAAGCAAAACCTCAGGGAACGAAGGTTCAACTGCAGTTGGCCTCCAACCTAATAGCGATGGTCTCTAGTAGCTGGTCCCGAAAATCTGAGTGCGAAAGCGTTGAATGCCCGTTCATATACATTGCGTGGATGCACTACTGTGCCTGTCACAAATGAGATGACAAATGACAGTGTCTTGATGAGACATCAAGAGAGCGTCAAGCCTGCCGGCGTGAACTGTGTCAAGGACCAATGAAGACTCCACATATACTGCTCCACCA
Organism: Durusdinium trenchii; assembly: GCA_963970005.1. Classification (NCBI taxonomy): domain Eukaryota; class Dinophyceae; order Suessiales; family Symbiodiniaceae; genus Durusdinium; species Durusdinium trenchii. The sequence goes on along the minus strand of CAXAMN010022323.1, from coordinate 6,897 downwards.
CATTTGCATCGAGAATTCGGTGGAAGTGAACCCAGTGATTATCTCCTGTCACCGATTTGAGGTGCACAGCAGGTGATTATCTCTCGTTTCACCTCCATCCCGCAAAACCGGCTCCTTCTCCTGTACTGCCAATCAAAAACCATAAGCAAGCGAACACGTGATTCACGAAAAGTAAGACCAGCCTCAGTCTGAGAATGTTATCCTGTTCGATAGTGTGGAATGTTTTTGTACACCACATGTTTGGAGCAAGAGCCGCCCTAGCGCTCGTGGTGTGAACCCACGTTGCGGCACAATACTGTAACGTGGATTAGGCATCGAGGAAGCTGCTATGACGAGCCTCATGCAGTGATAAGGCATTCCCACTTCAGCAGTAAGGTACAACCACTTCAGCAGTCAAACACTCCTGTACCCTTCACAAGCTGCGAGGCCGCACTACTTCACCTCACAACCACTTCACGTACCACTTCACCACCAGTAATACACGAACTCTCTTGTGAAGAGCGTAAAGCGATCAATGTGCCAAACAATAGAGAGAAATCTCTTGACTTACCTCCTGCGCAACGATACCGTGAATGTCAATATTTAGTCTTTTTCTTGATCGGACATTTGCTTTGATATCTATAATTAGTCGATATATTCTTTGCAAATCCCCCATGCCCGGCCAAGCCAGGGGATGTGGGGATGCGAGTCGCCACGTAGAACGTGACTTTCACCACTTGTGATGGCCTACCTACTTGCGATGGCCTCCAACCTAAGAGCGATGGCCATAGCGTTGGCCTCTAACCTACTGTAGGCCTGTAGGCACTAACCGTCAGTAACCTGCACCACCTGTAGACGCGCACCACTTCACCAGCAAAGACGCACGACTTCGCCACTTCACTACAGGGAGTGGCATCGTCTGTCGCCAGCTCTGTAGATGCCAACCAAGCAACAACAACAACAACAAAGGGTTTTCCTGCTGCTGGTGAATGAACGACTTCCAACAGTATGTCATATTTTTGTCAGAACTTGCCTGAACAGCCATCACATTGAGTCAAACACAGTCTATTGTGTTCCCAAATGTGTTAGTGTGCTTCTGACCTTTTTGCTTCTTTATTCCGGTGGATCTTTGAAACCCATTTGTTCAGGCTCCTGGCCTTACTACTAGGAGCAAGGATGCTACTGTTAGATTTGGGCAAAAAGGTTAAACCCGTCCGCTACAAATGTGAAGTCGTCACGGCTTTGCCATGATCCCAACCGACTAAGGCTCAGGTTCCACTGCGACCAAGCCCAGAAGCCCAAAAGTAAACGAACGACCAAGCACTACGTTTCCTGAAGGATGCCAAGAATGATTTTAAAAAAGGTGTTGCCTAAGGCCTACAAGCGCGCTTGCATCGACCGATCATCGTTTTGCCCAAATACTCTCATGAATGATGTCCCGGAAAAAACAACACTTTGCCAAGTTCTTGCGACAGCGACAAGTTCTTGACGGTGCCCACCAAAATGAAGACCACCTCCGAATCAATGCCTCAGCTGAGGCCGATGATCACAGTGTGATTTGGATGATCGCAGCTGAGGCGAGTTCGCTCTTGGATGGCGAAGAAAATGTGCCTGGAACGCTCACGGGCTCATGTCCGACAAGAACAAACCGTTGAAGTACAAGCAACCAAGGTGCACTTTCATTCCATGTCTGTGCAAAATCAACTAACAGCAGTCTTGTGAGTATTTGAGCCATGAGATGTCATGGGGGGTAAGGAATCTATACCAAGAGACATGGACACTCTCACAGCCTAAAACCTTTTGGTAGCAGCCCCTTGGGCACAATGGCCCGCCCCTGAGCCGACTTAGTAGTGGCGCGGCGGCGCGCCCCCTTTTGGCGCGAACCGGGCAATTGACCTCTCAGTTCAGCTGTTAGGAACACAACTCCTTATAGAGAACTTTGTTACTAGTAGCTTCTTGCTCCTAGTAGTAAGGCCAGGAGCCCCTAGTAGCGATGCCAGGAGCCCCTAGTAGCTTCTTGTTACTACCTTTTCTTCTTTAGTCCTTTTCTTATTTGTTCAATCATTTCTTCAGACCAGATTTCTTTTATTTATACCGGTTTGTCCATTTTGTTCAATGATTCTGTATTGTCTTTCTTAAGGCATGTTTTCTTTCTTAGCTTTTTAGACATTTTCATTATTCAAATGTTTTCATTCTTTCTTTGGACGCTTTTTACTTTGACCGTTTTCCCTTTTGTTTTCTTGATCTTCAAACTCTAGAGCTTCTTTATTCTTCAAACATCTTTTCTGTACTTTTCTCTATCCCTTGAACTTTTGCCTTAGACATTTTCATGATTTTCTCTCCTTCTCAGAAAACAGTAATATATGTTTTCTTTGGGTCTTTGTTCCTGTGGACCTGTTTTGGTTGAAACCGTTCTGTTTCTTCAGACCCCTCCCCTGTTTGCCGGGAAGTCTGCCGGCCTGATGCCAACTATCCGGCACGTTGGACAAATCACAGTCAATGTGAACACGGTTTTCAACGCACTGAAATCATGGCCTTGCACCTTGCAAGTGTTTCTGAGCAATGTGCCTGTGTGGCTATCAATGTGGATAACCAAAGGCGTTAAACACAACCCGTTCTACAATGTTCTACATGCTTTGCCGCTTTGTCCAACTCATAGTTACATCTTCATTTGGCTTCACTTTCAAACTTGGCCAGCCGGGTTCAAACAACACGATTGCCAGGGTGAAGGATCACGCAAAGCACATCAGAGCTCTCTGACTTTGAACGTGCTGTCCTGAACCAATTCCTCATCTGTCCCCACTCCGTTCGACCAAATGTGACTCATTACTCTAGGAAGGCGGTGGACTGTATGGGTTATTGTCTAGAGTTGGCACATTGTACACCCATGGTGTTTCCAGCTCGAAGCGGCTGGAAGAAGCAAGGGTGGCCCCTGTTGCCTTATTGGAACACAAAGCTTCTTATCGCGAATTTGGAAAGGCTGAGCTGCATGCATTGGTCTTTTAAATCAGGTATCAAGGAGGGTGCCGGTTTCGGTTTGTCGTGGGTGGAATTGATTTTGAGCTGTATGTATATTGTTATCTTCCAGGACCTTTGCTCCCTGGAGATGTTTGGAATGACATGGCGATGCATCTGCCATTGTCAATCGAGTGTTCTCGCTTGTCTCTGTCAATCGTGTTCTGCCTAATTACGTATGTGAAGAGAGCTGGTGCAGCATCCATGTACCAACAAGGCGCCGGCAGTCACTCAGGCCAAGCTTGTCATTTCAGGCTGAAACCACCGACACTATCCATACAGAGGGCTGCAAGCATCAAAAGCCTTGATCACATGGTTTCACTCAGTGTGTGGGTGCTACGCGGTACCCGTGACGGCCACCATCCGGAGAGAGTTGAAAGCCGGTGCTTTAGAGGCACGGTGTTGCAAATTGGTTTGACAAATGCCGATCGCATTCTTTTGTGCATGGCAACCCGCAGCATTCCTTGCTACCCTTGCCAGGAGGGCCCTCTCTCGCAGCCTCTGTGAAAACGGGGGGTGGAAGGAGTTCCTGCTACTAGCAGATTTTAGGCCACTTAGTGACTTAGGCTTGTGAGTTGGACACTAAGACGACTTGTCAGATGTCCCTCTGAGTCCACCGACCGCAGCTTCATAAGCCGTAGAAGTCTCAGAGTTCGAAGAATCCGTGCGACACGAATGACCTGCGCAAGGACCGGACAGGCGCAAGGACCCGCCTTGGACTACACAAAGACTGTCCATACAAAAGGACAGACCATCCATCGCTAGGTTGGAGGCCATCGCTCTGATAGTGTAGTCTTGGACATACTTGCACAAACCTTCTTCCACAACTGGCCTTTCCAAGGCGTGCCAACCCAGACCCTTCGGCATTTTCCATGGCATTGCCTTGAGCTTCTCCTGACCCCAAGTGAGCAACAAAAACACAAACAACTTCACCAGTCTGCAAAGAAGCAGGGCCGAACCAGCAAGAAAACCTAGCTTAGAGATCACTAGAGGCCAGGGAAATGCAGAAACATGCAGAAAGCCACAATCTTCGGTTTTCTCGTCCTAACGTGGCAGCCATGAATGTCCAGTCGACTGTCACAATGATGATATCCAATAGGAACCAGCGTTTCCTTGGGTGCGGTATATCCTTCAATACCAAACACACTCAAACGACAAAGATTTGACTGTCTACTCGACGTTCACATGAAGCAATTGTAACCATTCCTAGTGGCCACAAATGCAGCTATTGGCAAAAAGCTTGGCAACATGAAAGAAAACATACGCACCATGTTCGCACCATGTTTGTCGAGGATTGTCCACATGGATGGGCAATTTTCCGAACAATTTAATCACAGGAAGCTTCCAACATTTTGAAGAGATAATTCATAAGACAAGGCCTCCAACCTAATAGCAATGTCCTCCAACCTACTAGCGATGGGCCCCACCTAAGAACGATGGCCTCCATCAAAGGAAGCTTCAAACATTGTGATCATTCTTGATATTTCCGAGTTTTCTAGAGCAAGGGAACGTGCAAAATCCGCACGTCGGACCTCACCACATCACAAAACAACGTTGTGACCTGTGCCTGTGATCCTTTACCACATGACCCTCCACCATAGCAAATCACCACAGTACTCTTCACTGGATCCATCATTGCACAAATCAACCTTTGGCTATCTGCACCTTCCGCCCACTGAGATGATCAAACAAACGAGCCTTGAAGGCTTGAAAGTCACGGGGTCAAAGTGCCCCAAAACAATGAAAAGTTCTAGAAAGTGCACTTTCTGCTTTCTTTTTCTTCTCTTTCTCGTCTCAAGTGCCCCGCAGAAGCGGAGTTTCTCCAAGCGTCAAATAATGCCAAGCGATTTGCTTATGCGATCTCACCAGCTCTCCCTTGAGTCCATAGTAGGCAGTGAAGAAAGTGCCAATGATGTCCAGGGTCCAATAGGTGGCCACGGTGAAATCAATGGAATCTGCGAAAAGACTGGCTGGAGGTGTGAACGCTTGCCTTGAAGTCTCGGAACAGGCACCGAAAGAAGCTACCAAGGACGCTACTAGGGCCTTGGCCTAGGGGCTCCTGGCCGTACCAGTAGGAGCAAGTAGCTACTAGTAACAAGAAGCTAATCAATAGAATTTACATGTAAACAGAAACTAATAGGAATGGCCTCCAACCTAATAGCTCTCCAACCTACTAGCGACAGCCTCCAACCTAATAGCATTTTTTCCTGACCAAGGTGCATTGGAATCCAAATCCTGAGGTGCAAAACCAGGGCACAGCAGCCCCTGAATACGCTATGGCAAGTGGAACAAACAACTTAAGACTTACTCACAGCCAGTATTGAAAGTGCAGATCAGCTGCATGTCATACATGAGAAATAGCACGCCAAGGATATCCTGAGAGACACATCATGCACAAAATGCCGGGCAAGCGCCTTTGTTCTATGCACTCAGGGAGAGACATTCGCTTGAACATGATCATGGAACCATGTGCGTTTCCAGAAACATCCAAAAATAGAAGTGCAATCTGCGACTGGTGAGGTATTGATCTGAATGTCTCCAGCTCGAATTTGCGATTCCCAACTCTGGTTCCTTAAATTGACCCCCTTTTGCAATGCCTCGATTGATATCGACCCCTTTTTGCAGTCAAAATCAGTCAAATGCGATGGGGACAGTTGTTAGGCATCTAGGTTACCTACGCGGCAATCACATGGAACATGAGCAATGCTTGCCATAAACGCACGTGAGCAACTCGTCACTTCAGAAACATTACTATATATAATGTTTGGACGAGCTGTCATGCAGTTTGTAGAAAAGTGTTGCAAATTTGGTGACAATCCAGAAGTGGAGATTGAACAGTTTGTGTGTGCTTGTGTTTGCTGCCATGCATTGCATGCCATGCATGGCTGATTTGCTTGGATCTTTGAGTCATGACTTGCTTGTGTGCCTTGTTGGTCACTGTTCGAACTGTCCATAATTGAGGTCAGCCTATTGCTGGTGGTGGCTTCGGGGGCCCAAATGCGATGGGGTCAACACAGGTCAATCAAAATAGGGTTAATCAAAATAGGGTTTAGGGTATAGGGCATTGGTGTCCTGTGCTCCTAGTAGTAGCGATGCCAGGAGCCCCTAGTAGCGTCCTTGCTCCTAGAGGTGCTCATAAAGTGAACATATGTGACTTAATGAGTAGCTATAATGATGATAATGTGTGGAAAAGTGAATGTCATCCTATCTAAACCCGTCTTATCTGGGGTACCGTTTGCTGAACTGGTCTAGTTGGCTAATATTGCACAAGTTGCCTCTACTTGCAGCGTATAGGTGTTCGCGCGTGTCTGTGTCCTAAATATTTCAGAATGAGAGAAGGAGAAGCACAAAAAAGAGACAACACACAGTTTCCGCTCCTCGTTTATCGCCCCAAACTCGATCCTGGAAGCATATACAAAAAACATGTTAAGACCCAACAATCTTCAAATAGCTACTTAGTTGCTCCTCTTCTTAGTTGGTTTCTCTACCCTTCCTTGATTAATTTGTTTAACTACTAGCTTGCTTCTTCTCGTCTTATCTATTGAGCGTTTCTCTCTATCAGTCTTACCTGGTTCTTTTCTTTACTCTATTCTCAAAGGGCTTCTCTTGGTCAAGTGGCTTTCTATTTCTTGCAAAACTTTTTCTCAAGGCCAAAGGCGGACACTCCCCTGCTGAAACATAGGCTCTTCCTGTCTTGGCTTATTTGTACTATTCTCCAGTGGTTGGCTCCTCCTCGTACTTTGTTTTCTCCTGCTGACGCAATGGAACTACTTTCCTGTTTCTGTAACAAGCTCTTGGTTGTCTCAATTGGCTTCCCTCTTGTTAAACTAGTGTTTTGTTACTTCTTGCTAACCTATTTCTACTTGCAAAGATGTCCTTAGCATGTATCTAAGAGTCGGAAAC
>CAXAMN010022322.1:0-26178 GCA_963970005.1 Durusdinium trenchii | reverse complement strand
AGATGGAATAAATAATATAATATCATTTTCTTATCTTGGGATTTATTGTTCAATGGTTAATAATAAGAGACATAAAAGATAATAAATAAAAAGGGAGTAAATAGAATAAAATAAATCCCAAGTTAATAGATAATATAAGAGCTAGTGGATGACCGGTTTACAAATATAAATTAAAGTAAACCTCATGAAATGTAAAAGATAGATAAATTATAATGTAAATAAAAGGATAATGAATGAAAATGAACAATAGGTGAATGAAAATGAATTATCCCATAAGATACAGATAAGAAGATAATAATAATGTAATGTCAAGATACGACCATAAGATAGAAAGTTGTCTACAGGAAATTGACCACCTATCCAAATAAAAGAAAAATGAAGAAGAAACCAAAAGCACAGATAAAAACCATTAAATCTATTGGTGAAAAATATTATAAAATAGAATGAAAGACTTCTCATAAAGTAAAATAAGATGAAGATAGAAGTAAATAATATAATGAATCCTGCATTTTTATTTGGCACAGCTTTTAACATAGCATATTGGCATAAGAAATACCATTCAGGTACTATATGTAAAGGAGTAAGTAATCCACATGCTTCTAATGCATTATCTGGATGTGAGAAAGAAGAGAAACCGAAATGAATTTGAAGAAGATATAGATAGAGAATTAATATCTTTCCATAGAAATCTTTACTAATAATGAAAGGGAAAAATACTATTTTATTATTAGTGGAATTACTTAATGGATTATTAGAAGATAGAAAATGTAGATTAAAAATATGATAAAGAAGAAAACCACAAAGAAGAAATGGAAATAGAAAATGAAAGACAAAGAACCTCTTCAATGTAAGATTGTAAACATAATCTCCTCCACAAAGCCATTCTATAAAAGATGGAAATGGAGATAATAAATTTGTAATTACTGTAACACCCCATAAACTCATTTGTCCTAAAGGTAAGACATAACCCATAAATGCTGTTGCCATTAATAAGAAGATAATAATAATTCCAGAAAACCAAGTATTTGGATTATAAAAATATGAACCATAAGATATAGCTCTTCCAAGATGTAGAAATATAAAAAGAAAGACAAATGATGAACCATTAGAATGAAGATAACGTAAAGACCATCCATAATATATTTCTCTAATAATAAAGAAAATACTAAAATATGCTGAATTAATTTCTGATGTATAATGTAAACCTAAGAAGATACCAGATATAATTTGTAATAAAATAGTAATCCCTAATAAAAAACCAAGATTCCATAAATAATTTATGATAAGAGGACAAGGATATGATTGTAAATGAGATTTAATTAGTAATAAAAAATATAGGTTATTAATGTAAGGGTTAAAATGAATAGATGAATAATAATATGATAATAGATGAATAATGATATATAAAGTGAATAATAGATAATAGAATTAATGATAAAGAAGATATAGATAAGAAAAGAAGATATAGTTAATAAAAATGAATAGATGATATAGATGAAAGAGATTATAAATGAATAAGAATGAATAAATGAAAAGGATATATAAATAATAAATGATATCGGGTGTTTACGACATTCATGTGTTTCCTAGAATATTTTCACCATATTTTAGATAAGAGACCATATAAATAAAGGCCAACAGCTATAATTTTATATATCTTATATTACTTATATCTATGCTGTTGGCAATTAATAATAAACTAGTGGACTAGCCGTTAGCCTGGGTTCTGCTATAAATTAAAAGAACCCATCATGAAAAGTAAAATAAGTAATAAAAAGATAATAACCACCATGCAATTTTATATAAAGAGATAAGAAGAGAAAAAGAGGCAATAATATTAGAAAATAATATATAAATAAATAACCATTGATTTTATAGAAGACAACAATAACAATAATAGATTTCAACCTTTATATTAATGCTGTAGTTTATTTAATTTCTATTATATTTATACCTAAAGAAATAAATGAAGAACCCTGTAAATAAAGAAGAGATAGACGGTGAATATTATTAATCATCAATAATAAACGTCTACCAAAATAAATGTAATGTGAATGGATTTGTAATCGCGAATAGAAAATACCAGGAAATAATATAAGAATGCTTGTGAAGACTATTGACAGTGAATTTGCTAAGATATAATGTCTCCATAGAATGAAAGTAATTGATAATATGAATAATATAACATAAGAAATAAATATGATGTTAACTAATAAAAATAAGAAGGAATAAATTAAAGGAGATATCGTCCCTAAGGAATAATATAAAATAAATATAGAACATCATGAAATAAATAGAATATGATAAACCCCATCTTTTGTATAATGAGTCTTAAAGAAATGAATAAAATAAATCATAAGTTAGCAATAATAATAATCATGGACAAAAATCTATAGGATGTAACCTTTAAATGTTAATGAATGAAAGAATATTATAATTAAAAATAAATCACTAGTTAAATATATGAACCATAGAATATAAATATAATAAATAATAGTGAATCATATTGTAAGAACCTATCATCAGAATATATTAATTCTGTTAGCTAAGACATCAAGATCATATAAATATAATATGCATTAAAAGATAAATAAATGAAGATAAATAATATAAATATAAGATAGATAAATAATATAAATAGATAATAAGTAATATAAATAGAAAATAATGATAACCGGTCCATGCGATCATACGTGAGGATACAGATTATATATGAAAGTTAATGATAAAACCTATAAAAGATAATGACAGATAATAATAATGTAAGAATATAAGATTAAAATAAAGGTAGACAAAATAATAGAAAGATACCTTATAAAATGTCATGTGAATATCTTTATCGGTGTTATAATCTCTTTATTATGGTATTTGTTATTCTTATTTGCTAATAGATTAATGTTAATGATAAATTGATAGAAAATTATTGATTATAGAATAGTCCACAAATGACGACCATTAGATTTATATTATTTTATTCTAGATTATTAATGAAGTATTCTTTGAAATCAAGGACTGATAATAATAAGAGAATAAGATGGAAATAAATGGGAGAATGCAGAATTAAATTAATATATGAAATTGATGATAGAAGATATAACAGTGAATCATAGAATTTATGGTTTATTATATACCATCATAAAGGTGAATACAAAAGGCAATTAGAAAGATTACCAAAAACAAGGATTAATATTAAAGACAAAGATCACTTACAGATAATAATATAATAGATATAAATGATAATAGATAATAATAATGGTTACAGATAATTCGTGAGGATACATAAGACATATAATTCTTTAGGTGTAATAATATAATGAAAAGAAATGAAGAATAATATAATGAAAACTTAATGGCAATTAATGTAAAGGATAATGAAATTCAATCATCCATATATCTTATAGTTCAATATCTTATTTTAATTAATGATAAATAAATATATAAGAGACATAAGGGATAAATAATGAATGATAATAATAATAACTGATGATATGAAAAAGATACCATAATAGATGAAAATAAGAGGAGGTAGATATAATAAATATAATATGATGAATCCCTTCGCACACAATGATCTAGAAGAAGAGAGAATAATTAATTGATGACTTGTGGTCTACTTCCTCATCATCAGAATTCACTTATATGTTAAGATTTTTATGGAATTGACTTTAAATATAGAAATGAATATAAATATAATTGTAAAGAAAAGGATAATAAATGATAATAAATGATAATGATAAATAAATTATAAGAATATGGAAGATTAAAATATAAATAATGATAAATAATGTAATGTAATGTAGGAATTATATTCAGGATCTATTATGATGATTTATGTTATGTGATTAAAAGAATTAGTAATTTATTAATGAAATCTCCATAAGTTAACCCATAGATTGAATGGTGTACCGGAGATTATTGGTCAACATCATCCACATGTTTTATTATTATTATTCTCTTCTTATATTATTACTTGACATTGGGATGCCGATTATTAAAGAATATATTATTATATTTACGGCATCCCCTTATAATTATATTATATTTATGTTTATTATCGGCAACCGTTATTTTAATATCTGTCACTTATAATTCAACGGTTGCCTTTATGATAGAATAGAATTATATGATGGTTTATTATGGTTCATGAAAGTCAAGGGTTTATTAATGGTTCCTTCTTAGGTTTTTATAGTTAATAATTAATCATATGTTTCTTAATGAATAAATGAACTAATGAATAACTTATGAAAATAATATTAAACACCAATGAAAATAATATATTGATTAATGAAAATAAGAATAACACCATTAGATAAAAATATAAGTGAATGATAATAATGGGAGATTTCTCTTCTAATTTTCCCTTATGGGTTCTTGAAAGTGGTGAATGTAAGATTAAAATGATTAGGTGAATAAGAAATAATATTAAAATTAGCTGTAGGAGCGATTAAGATAAAGGATTATTATTATTCAAGATTGCTATTCTTAATATAAAATATTGGGTTACAGATAATAATTCAAGAATCCTATAATATAAAGATATTGGTCTATTTTGGTAAAGGTAATAATAATAAATAAGGAATAACAGATAATTAAAATTCAACATAAGTAAATAAAAGATACAGATAATAATTCATAAGTCATGTAATAATAATAAATATAGCGGTTGCAAATGGATAAACTTCCTCATCATATTATTTCATATAGTTCATTAATATAAATAAAATACACTGTGAATAAAATAACATAACCTTTTAATCTAATGAAATGTATAAATTGGTGGTCCGGTCATAAAGTCATAATATAATGATAGTAAATAAAGATAGAAAAAATGAAAGGAAGAATTATAATAAAGATAATAAAACTCCACAAATAATAAGAGAAGTAAATAAGAATAGTGAACGACATTAAAGAGATATAAAATAAATAAAGAAGAACCCTGTAAGCATAACTTATTAAAATGAGAGAATATTTCTCCTAAAATAAGCTGGAATAACCTATAGCCTATATATTTTATGGCATTATATTATAATTTATACCTAAAGGAAGGATTAATATAAATGAAGTAGATAATAAATGCTTGTAAGAATATAAAATATGATGTTATTAAATTATTGGATTAGTGATTTTAACCTAAAGAATTAATGCAAATGAGGGTATAAGAAATAACAAATATATATTAATGATATAAGAAATACAATGATATAATAGATGGAAATGATAATAATAAACCATCAAAATAGATTAAATAGAAGATTAAAAGACAGATATCTTTCATTACTTTCATCAGCCATTAACCTTTAATTTCTTTCATTTATCATTTCCTTCCTATTTTATCTGGAATAATATTAAATGGCTTATTGAATCTAGAAGAAGCATTTGGTAAGAGATTAATGACCACTTATGATATTTATTGTTATTTCATCATTTTACCCTATCATTTTAATATAAGAAGTTAATAAATGATAAGAATATATATAATTGATAATAAATGATACAAAATATGAATGAATAAGATAAAGATGGACAGAATAGATTATATGCATGAAAATATATGAGGAGAATAATATTAATATGTTGTTCTTTCTGTCCCAGCGTTCTAGCCACCATTTTTAATGGAATAACATAAGTAATAAAAGATATAAAAGAGGATATAAATTAAAAGATGTAGGAAGCATAGCATTTTATCCAACATATTATATTTTAAAGGTTATTGTCTAATGTAATTAATTGAATAAAAAGGATTTAAATATTAATGAATTATAGACTAAAGAAAAGTGGGAATTAATATATTAGATGAAAATAATAAATATAATCCACTAAAATTAAAGGGAAGTAATCCTAAAATAGAATATAGAAATTCCTGTCTTTTCCGTAATGAAAGTGTCCATGAATGTTATAATCATGAAAAATAGATTAAATGATAGATAAGAATTATATGATTATAAGTGATGGTTATTATTATTCAATTTTCTACAGATATAAGTAATATAATAATATGAATCATGAAAATATAATAAGATATAGATGAATAATAGAATTAGAAGAAGATGCGAGACAGAAAGTGAACATAAATTAATTAAAAGTTGGACTGAAGACCATTTCCTTGATATTTTGGATGAAATTTATTATATTTTACAATCATATTCACTTATATTTATTATTAAGAACCTAAGTTAGCGAATGGACCGAGAACCAGATTTAATAAGATGTAGAACTAAAATGTAATATAATAAGATGTATAAATTAATGTAATGTCTATGCCAATTAATGTAAAGGAATGATTCATATTATTAAAATACATTGAATATAATATATAAATAGAGAATTCTCCACAAATGATGATTCAATATAATATATAATGTAAAAGAAATGTAAATAAAAGATAATGAAGATAAAGATGACCAAAATAACCAAAGAATGCAATCATAAGAAGATAAATAGAAAAGAGAATTCCAATTGATATGAAAGAATTTATGTTATGAGAAGTGAAATTACTAGAGAACTATCCATTAAATATAAAGATGATAATATTTCATTTATAAAAGTGATAAAAGTGGATGGCATTGATTCGCAAGTAATAAATAATAATAAGTTAATAGATGAAATAAAATATGGGGATAAAGATAAAGGGGTAAAAGGTGAAAACAATATTAAAATGAACCAATGTTGACTTCTTCATAGAATTACTTCATAAAAAGACAAATGTTAATATAATTCATTAAAGATAAAGAAGATAGAGTGAATCCGAATATAAAATCCTTGGTTGATAACTTAGGTCATAAATAAATATAAGAATTCCCCAATTATAAGAGAAATGATATATAATGTAAAGAAGAATGAATATAAGAAATAATATAAACAACAATGGATTTTCTAATCCTAAATGTAAAGTAAATGATGAATGCGATTAGAAAATCCCTCATAAATAAATGAACATCAGATATAATTTAATAATAAGAGAAATACAATAAAATAAGGAGGACACAACCTATAAATGAAAAGGAGAGGTAGATAAAAATAATATAGGAAGACGTGTACCGGATAAAATTTATGGCAAATACCATTATAAAATATAAAGAAATATATGGAAATATGAATAATAAATATAAAAGAAAGATAAATATAATATTATTCTATGGACGCGTTAACAACTATTATAAAATATTATTAATGAAGAGGAACGCGTCCAACATATCATATAATATAAATAATAATCAATAATATTCTAGATAATATATTAATGGATGATATCCTCTATATAATTATAAGCTATAAAATATATTAAAGTTACCAAGGAAGTGATATTAATTCCAGAATAGATTAATAAGAAGACAATAGGAAATAATATCATCTATTAATATCCTTCACTAATAATAATATATGGTAGATAATTGAATAATAAGAATATGAATATAAATAAATAATAATATCAATAGAATCATTTTATGAGAAGACAATAGGTTAAAAGAGAAGATGAAAGAAAAGAAATACAAATGAAAGGAAATGTGATCAGGAAAGTCAATGTCTTATAATAATAGATATAGAAAAGATTCCTGAGAGATATTTCAATATGATAAGATATTAAAGTAAAAGGAGAAGGACAACCGTAAAGTGAATTATATGGCAATTACATCCTCAAGAGATAATTCGTATGAATCCTATAGAATAAAGTGTCCTTACGATACGAAAATAGCAAACAAGAAGTGGAAATAATTAATGATAATATGAATGAATAATATATGTGTGGTCTATTAATAAAAAAGGATGTGTGTGGATTAATTCTTGTACATGAAATAAGATAGAAAAACTATAATTAATTAATATATTCAGGAATAGATATTATAATTCCAATAAGAAGATATATATAAAAGATGATTGCAGATTAAAGTCATATATTATTAAGTTTACAAGATTCTTCAAATTCATTAATCCACCTTTAGGTTAAGAGGGTAAAAAGAATATAACTAATAATAATAAAGACAAAGAAAACAATAAGATGATATATGAAAGAAATGTGTATGAAATATAATATAAATGAGGAAAATGTGTCCTGGAAAGATAAATTACAAATAAGAAGATATACAGAAATAACAAGTGATTGATAAATAATAATAACAACTAATTTAATGTAAAAGAAAGGGAATAATTAATGTAAAGACTAAATGGTTTTGTAAATGATAAATAAATAATAGACATAAGAGATAAATAAATATAGATGGATGAGATTATAAATAACTAATGATTGAAGAGAATATTAATTATAAGAATATAATTCATGTTATGAGAATAAGTTATAGAAGATAGAGATTTTGATTAATGATAAGGTAAATAATTACATCTATCTTTTTAATAATAGTTACCATCATATCATTATTAATTATGTCTTTCTTCATTAACAAGCATTTATTAATAGAAAATATTGGAAATACATTAATGGAAAAGATATTATGATGATAGAAAACCAAGAAAAACCGTAAGGATATTAGCAAAATGAGATTATGGAAGATAAAAACTAATAATAATATATAATTTCTTAGGTCCCAGGGTCACCCCAAAATGTAAGGACTAATTATAATGAAAAGCAAATAATAAATATAAATGAGAGGTTTGTAGAAGAGGAAATTAATATTAAAATATGAAGTTCTAGCCAATTGATTTAATGTAAAGTCAATAATATAATGAATCATGAAGGGTAAAGATTAATGGGTGAATATAAATAAAGGTTACAATAAAATAAGGGAGTAAAAGGTGAAAGAGAATAAAATAAGTATAATGAATAATATGTAAATAAAAGATATAAATAATCATGAAATTCTAAGATATAAAGGTGAAAGAGAGGAAGAACACAGATTCCATGGACTTGAAATCCTTATTTGTAATACATATAATAAATTTACTATCATTTAATATTTAACTATCATTTATATAAAAGAGGATAGAAATAATAAATGGAGAAGATTGCAAGTGGAATAGCAAAGTTAATGTCATTCACTTATTTTTACAGATTAGATAATAAAAGAATAATAGACATAGAATTATAAAACACCAATAATAAATATATAATAATTAATGATAAGATATTAGATATAAATTATTAACAACTATTGCATTATCATAAGAGAATAAGATAAAGAACATGAATGAATAATAAATGACTAATAAATATAAATGACATAATGAATATAAATTATTAATGAAAAGAAGAAATAAATGTAATAGCTATATAATTTCAATAAAGAATATGATATTAAATGATTGAACATAAGATATAGCATATTAATATTAATGATAAAGCCTAATGAAATTACATGAAGAATCTCGTAAGCAAAAGATATTATTATTGATGTCTTATTATTGTTGCTATATTAAAATAGACCATTATATCGTTGACTTACATTATAGTTCATATTATTTATTGTGGATTCATTCTCTGGTCCAGATCTTCTAATTAATATTCCCTTTCAATCTTATATTATATTGGTATTTATTATTCTTTATGTTAATTCATCATGATCATTTATCTTTATTATATGATCTATGCCATTGGGTTATTTATAATTAATATATATTTCTTCATCACTTATATTAACTCTTGTAACCCAATGGATCATTCATTATTATTCATTCCTTATCGTTGTAGCCGGAAGCCTTTCACCTTGACATTAATCTTGTAAGACGAGGTCACTAATATTATAATAACACTTCATTTTCATTTATTATTACTTCTTATTTCATTTATTATCCACCTTTATTTTCATCTATAACTTATAAATAAAGGTGGAGGATTATATTATTACCTGGCAATTTTAATAAAGGAAAAAGATATAGAAATACCATGAAAATTGCCAGGGGTTAACACCATTTATTTTATATTATATGGGCTTGTTATTCTTTTATTAACTTTCAATTAAATAACAAGCACACTAAATATAATAATACCTGGCCTTTAATCTATAATAAACCCAATAAATTAAGAGATAGATTAAAGGCCAATGATAAGATTATAACCTAGCATTTGACCTGAATGCCAAATAAAAAAGAAAGGCATTCATCATTTGTTAATAATAAAGAAGTAATAAGAAGAGAGAATGAATGAAAATAAGTAAGGACTTTCACTTTTATTTTCATTCATTAAGAGACAATTGACTGCCATTAATTTAATCACCATTTCTTATTTTAATTAATGGCAGTCCCTCATCATTTTATATTATTCACTTCTTTTAATATTAAAATGATGAGGTTGTGTGTGGGCAAAATTAATAAAAGTGAACATTAATTTTGCATTCTCCTATATTATATCATCTTATATTGCATGAGCGGATTATTTAATTTATAATAAATTTAATCCGCGGTCATCTGCTAAGCATAATATTATTCATTGGTAGCATTATATTTTTATTATCCCTCTCTTTTTTTACGTAATGAAGGTTACAATGAAGGTAAAAATATAATGCTACTATAATTTATAAGCCCTTGCAATATTATAATAAAGAAGTAATAAAAAATGCAAGGGCTAACATATAAAGAATTAATAACCTAGACATTGACCTGGCAACAAATAAAAATAAAGTTGCCATCATGATATATTAGAAAGAATGAATGAATTATATGCGGTTTTTAATATTAGAAAAGACAAAAGAAATAAAAACCGCATATATAAATTAAGAATTCATGGGCAAAGTCATAATAAAATACCATAATAAAATGACTTTGCCATCTATTAATAATTAGAAGATATATATTATCCACTTTTTCCTTAATTATTACTTATTGCTTGGAAAAAGTGGTATATTTAATGAAAGATATGGCAATTTAATATAAGAAATTCAATGATTAAATTGCCATTAATTAATATATAAGATATCCAAGAATTTATTTTACAATGAAATTCTTGGGACACCAACTTTCATTTTTAATAGTTGGTGGGCCAATGGTTAGTCTATAATTTATATCTATTAACCCCTGCATTTTTTACCTAAGTTATCAATCTTTTAATTTATAATAAAATGCAGGGGTAAACATAAGAAAGAAATAATCTCTTATAGACCATTGACTGACATTAATATCATGAAAATAAATATAAATAGATGTCAGTCAATGATAATATTAATTAATATTGGTGGGGCTCTAGGCCAGGTTTCTATCTCTTGGATTTTATTTGTCCCTTAATTTAAAGGCCTTGAGCCCCTGGAATCTATATCTTATATCTATTATTCACTTATATTCTATCATTCTTTTCTATTAATAATAACCCCCGCCATTTATTTAAAATAGAATAGGCGGGAAGAAAAGAATGATAATAAGAAAGAAATAAAATATAAATACACTAGCCTATGGCCTATCCACCTTATATAAATTAAAGGTGGATATGGAATTTCATTAAATGTAGTAATCTCTTTTTATAATGAAATTCCACTAGCAATTAATTATAACTCCATCATTTGTATTTCTTATATTTTCTTATTTACAAATGATGGTCCCAAAAATCGACAATTAAGTTACAAGTGGATTACCATAAGTCGATTTTTGGATGTCTCTCTTTTTATTTTCATCTCTTAGGATTTTTCCTCTCTTATGTTATTCAATGGAAAAATCCTTACAATTAATATCTTCTTATACTTATATGACAATGATATGATCTTTAATTTATATAAGATCATAGGTCAATCGCTAGGCTATTATAATATTATTCTTTTATCTATTTCTTATTATTACTTATCTTTATTATTAATAGCCTAGCGGCTAAATTATATTATTATATTCTTTTCTTCCCCAGCAATTTAAATAAAAGATACATATAATAAAATTGCTGGGGTATATCTTCTAATTAATGATTTATCTTTGCCATTTAATTATATTTAATGTTTCTTTTCTTTTATAATTAAATGGCAATAATATAGAAATAATCTCTTAATTTATGGGCTTGCGGCTAACCGACTAAAACAAAAAGGTGGACAATAAATTATCGCAAGCCCAATATATATAGAGACTACCCTGTTTATCGGCACTTTTTGACAGTGCCCACATATTTTAATTTATAAGAAATGCAATGGAAAATAAATTAAAATATGTCCTTTCCCTCTTATTCTTTATGAATTTTATGCAAATGAAATTCAAGAATAAGATCATAAATTAATAAGAAGATATGGAAAATCCACCATTGACAAGTTCCTTCATATTTTTGCTAGTGGTGGATTTTCATTATTGGTTCATTCTCATCAATTTTCATATATTATTTCCTTCTCTTTTTAATGAAAATTGATGATCATTCACTTATTTTATTGTATTTTGCTCTCATCATGATCGCATTTCCATCTTTAATTTTTAATGATGGAAAGGCCAAATGCTAGCTCTTATATTTATTATTGATTGCCTTTATCGCTCATATATTTTATATTTTATATTACTAATTGGCGATAAAGGCCATATATTTAATATTCATTGCCGATTAATTTATAATAAAGAAGAAGCCAAATAATTAATCGGCAATATCTCTTATTCTCTTATTTACTTTTATCTTTAGGGGGCAACCTTCTAATTTAATATAATGGTTGCCCCTCAAATAAATATAATATCTTCTTAAATATAATGCCCTTTTTGAATAATAGAAATGAATAATAATAAAAAGGGCATTATCATAAGGAAATAGTGGACTTACCATCGCCTGGCATGTTACACTTGTATGCCAGAAATCTCTTTATAAGATATGATTTTTACCTATATGTCTTTTAATTTAATGGTAAAAATCATATGGTTTTTACTTATTTCTTATTTATCAGCCGCCATTCTTTTATCTATCTCTTAGCAAATATGGCGGCTGTTATTTTATTATTACTACCATTTATTTTCATATATTTGCTATCACTTTTTATAATGAAAATAAATGGTAATGTCTGTATCTTGGAAATCGATTATCTGTCTTATCTGAATCGATTTCCTATCCTTTTTATTATTATTTAGACCATTAAATTAATGGTCATTTATTATTAATTTACTATCTTTATAATTAGCAAATGAGTTGGCATTTTAATTTATATTATGCCAACGGTCAAATGCTAGTGTTATAATCTTATTATCTGGGCAAAATGTATTAAAGAAAAGTGAATTATTATTATACATTTTGCCATTAAGAAGTTATTATTTCATTTATTACTTCTATTTTGCCATTTAATGTAAGGTTTTTTAATAATATAATGGCAAAATAGAAGAGATTATTTCATTTAATTAATATTGCCCCATTTTCCTATTATAAGAGATATAAATTATTGAAAATGGGGCAGTAGATAATAGAATTCATGGCCTATCATTTTCTTCAGTAATTTATATTATAAAATGATAGGCCAAAGATAAGATTATAGATTAAAGGATTGCCTTGCTAATTTATATTAATTACTTCTCTTTTTATTTATAATAGCAAGGCAATCAATAAGTAATAATTAATATATTGCATGTTAAGATTATATATATTTATTTCTTATTGACTTTTATTAATCTTAACATGCATATTATTATCTATATTATATATTATGGCTGCCTTTCTTATTAATATTCATTCTATTTTATTTAAGGCAGCCATTGACTATAAATGAATGATATAATGGCAGGCTTTTTTATTAAGAGATTGCTATATTAAAAGCCTGCCAAAGATAATAAGAATAGTGAACTAGAGATTGACCCATCAATCTATTTTAAATAAAAGATTGATGTCCTCTTAATTTAAGAGGTTATAGTTAAATGAAGGGAAAAATCCATATTATTATTGTTGATTTTTATTAATGGATTTTTCCAATATCTTATTATCTATTCCCATCAATTTTAATTAATAAGGGATAAAAATATATATTAAAATTGATGGGGGATGATAGCAAATAAAAAGAGATTATTATATAATTTGCTATCATCCTTATATTAATTCATGGATAATGCCATTTTATTTAAAGTGATTACTTATAAAATGGCATGATGCTATCCTTTAATTTAAATTAGGATAGCAGGTCAATGTCTAGTCTATTTATATTTATTGTTTCCTTTATGCCCGAAATTTAAAAGAAACAAATAATATAAATTAATTTCGGGCATAATAGATAAGAATAATAAAAGATAGATGGGCTCGTTTATAATTATATAATTCATCTTCTATTATTAAAGAAAACGAGCCCATAATATAATTAAAAGATAAATATAATCATGTTGGCAGCAACTTTATTAAAAATGCCTTTATGGTTGCTGCCAGATAATAAAAGATATATAACCTTCATTTTCATATAAAGGAAATTAAGAGAGATAGGATATGAAAATGAAGGGGAAATGATAAAGAGAGAATATTATGCCGCCATTTATTAATACATTTCTTTATTTTGGGCGGCATAATCTCTTATTTTAATATATAATGAAATATATAATTTATTCATCTTTGCTGTTGACTTTAATAATAATATGATGAACAAAAATAAATGTAAAGTCAACAGCTATAATAAGTTATAAAATGATATATATTTTGCTTTTATTATTTAGGTTAAAAAGGGACAGAAAGTAATAATAAAAGCAAAATAACAATAATAAATTATATTCACTAGCATATGACCTTGTGGCAGCAGAAAATAAAGCCACAATCATGAAAAGTAAAATAGAAATGAATAATAGGAAAATTCTCAATGTAATAATATAGGAAATGGAGAATTTTCCCAGTGTATCTTTTATTATTACTTATGGCCTCTTCATATGCTACCCCCAGATACAAAGACTGAATAAAATGAAGAGGCCATAAGATATATCTCTTATAATCAATCGCATGCCAAAATATAAGTAATAAATGAATAATATTATTCTTGGCATGCGAATTATCTTTTACTTGCCATTTATTTTCATATTAATTACTAATAAAATAAATGGCATATTATTATTAAAGGCTTGCCAATGGTATCCTCTTATTATCTCTTATTATCTGGCAAGCCTCATATTATTATATTCTTATTATTCTTTATTGCCAGAGCTTTAATATTAATAAATGATGATGAAAATAAGCTCTGGCAAAGAATAATAAATAATAGATGATTGGTGGGCTGATATAATAAAAGCCAAGTTATATAATTAATATCAGCCCACATATATAAAGTGAATAATAATATAATATATGTATTTGCTATTAATTTTATACGTTTATTGAAGACTTCACTACAGATAAAAGGATAGACTAAAATTAATAGCAAATAAGAAGTAAATATTATACACTAGCCATTAGCCTATTGCCCACCAAAAAATAAAGGGCAATATCATTGTATTATAAGTATAAAATGGGTTCACCCTTTATGAAAAACAAGGAGGAAATAAAGGGTGAACAGGAAGGAGAATGAAAATCCATTAAGAGATTTTGTCAGGGATTTTCATTCATGGTCTATCTCTCTTATTCTTTCCTTCTTTAGGCCACAAGCACCATCACTTATATCTCTTATTTTATATTGGTGCTTGTGGTTCTTATTATATTATTCATTCTACCACTCATGATTCGGCCTTTAATTTATATTAAAAATGGCCGAAGGTTATCGGCTAGTGAATATAATTCCTTTTTGATTGGGGATTTCTATAACAATAATCACTTTTTAATATAAGAAATCCCCAATTATATATTAATGAATTATATTATTATGGTGGAATTTCTTTAATATAAGAGCATATTTTAATCATGGAAATTCCACCATTATATATTAAAGAATATTATATTATTAACTATAGGGCAGCCGCTATAAGATACAGATTAAAATATATGGCGGCTGCATAATATTATATTATTCTCTTATTTCCTTATGATTTTTATTATATTTTGCTCTCTTTATCAATAAAAATCATAAGGTATAAATATAAATAATAATCATAAGATAGAAATAATATTATGGCAGCCATTTCCTCATTAAATTAATGGGCTGCCAATCTTTTCATTAACTTTTATCTATAATCATGATTGACGATTTAATTTATAATCTCGTCAAAGTCATCGGCTAGTCTAATATTATTGTCTATTATGTTGCCAGAGATTTATTTATTATTGCTATATCTTATATTAAAATCTCTGGCATATATTATTACCTTTATCTTTTGGGCGCTCATTAATAATAAAAGAAGTAATAAATAAAAATAGAGCGCCCACAATTAATAATATTACACTAGCAATTGACCGTGAAATCTATTTGTAATTAAAGATTTCACTCATGATTATAGATTATATCATTACTTATGGATGATTTTTCCATGGAAATAACTATAAAAGAAAAATCATCCATTATCCATCATTTTTCATTATAAAAAGAGATGATATAGGATATGAAAAATGATGGGAATAAATAAAGAATAATATAATATAATAGTGGAAATTTCTTAATGAATAAAAGACAATAATAATATAGAAATTTCCACATGAATGAATTAATTAGAAGATATAGCAGCTATAAAATATATTAGCTGCAACATTAATATATATTCTATAATCATGAATGCACCTTTAATTTATATTGGTGCATGGTCATCTTCTACCTCTATATATATTATATTATTGCAGAATTTCATTATTATTTATTCATTCTCTTTTATATGAAATTCTGCTATATTCTTTATTAATTTGTACCCCGGCATTTTATTATAAGAACTGAATATGAAAAATGCCGGGTAATAATATAAGTAATAAATGGCCACTTAATTAAATAAAAGATTGACAAATATTAAGTGGCCATAACATATAATACATTAATGATAAGGGCAAAAGCCATAATGAAATTAAGAAATCTATATATTATTAAAAGGCTTTTGCCCATAAGATAAAAGTAAATAATATATAATTCATGGATTTCTTCTTATAAGAGAGAATAATTAATTGTAGAAGAAATCCATAATATGAATAATATATAAAGTTAATGGGGAATTTCATATATTAACTTATGGTATTTTCCATGACATGAAATTCCCCATATATTACTTATCATTTATATCTTACATTCATTCATTTTACTCTTTTATTATTTGCAAATGATGGCAGTTTTTAATTTTTGTTAACTGCCAGGTCAATTGCTAGGTTGTAAGAACATATATGTCTTGGCAAAAGTCATTAAATTTAATTGTAATTTTCTTTTATATTATGACTTTTGCCCTTTATTTACATTATAAATTAAATTGCTATTTCCGTCCAGAGGTTCCTTCATTTAGGTTCAGAGACTAACCGTAAAAATAGCAATTTAATTTCAATAGAATAACTATATGACTAGCCATTGACTTGGGATTCTATTTAAAATGAAAGAATCCCATCAGCTATTTTAATTTATTAAAATATAAGCTGTAATAATATAAAGGAGCAAAATATATAATATTTTGCCAATAATAAATATATAATCTGCCATTTTTGTATAGCAATCTTTATTAAAAATGGCAGATGTAAGATAAAAGAAATATATGCTATAAAATTTATGATTAATAAGTGATTTTTAATAAGTGATCATAAATTTTATAGCCCTTACAATCACATCTGTCCCTTATCATTCACCTCTAGATCTAGGATGTGATTGTAAGGAATTAATAATATGTTGCGGCTATAATATCTAATGCCGCTTATTTTAATGTTATTAGCCGATTATTTTAATCGGATGTCAATCTTTCATTTAAAATAGATTGACAAGCCATGGGTTAGTCTATCAATAACTTATTCTTTATTATGGCCTCTTTTTAATTATAGAAATCATTTATTGGAAAAAGAGGCCATTATATATAAATGAATGTTATTATATTTGCAATTTATTTTCCTCTTCTACAGGATACTTCATTTAGATTCAGAGGTAACCGACACAAAATAAATTGCAAACATATGATTATTATTATCTTCTATTATGCCATTTCTTCTATTATATTTATCACTCATAAAATGGCATAATAGATGATATAGATTATATAGATGGCCTTGCTATTATTAATGCTCATTAATCTATTTCTTATATAAAATAGCAAGGCCATATAGTAAATAATATAATATATATTGCTATTTCATTTTAATAAGTGATTCAATAAATGAAATAGCATAATGAATGAATATAATGCCCTCTTTTAATTTAAAGATTATTGGAAGATGAAAAAGAGGGCATTAATTATAGAAGATTGACTGGCCAATATATTTCTTATATTTTGCTATATTAAATGGCCAGTCAATAATATTAATCACTTATTATCTGGCCGCACCACCTGTTAAAATATTATTTAGGCCAGAGATTAATTCATAATATATATTGACCCACCAATAAATCTATTATCTATTAAAATAAATGGTGGGTCAATATCTTCTATTATTATTTATTATTATTTCTTACTTATATTGCAAAAGTCTTTATTTCTTTATGGTTTTCTCTTATTATGAAAAGACTTTTGCATTCATTATATCATTTATTATTATATTACATGAGGAAATCTATGGATTAATCGCTAGGTAAAAATTATAATAGAGATAATAAATAATAAGGATAAGAATATAATAACTTCATGGCAATTCATCATTTATATTCTGGTTTTCTATATTTACAAATGATATCGTATATGCCATAATAAAAAGGTTTAGATTTTTATAGGTTAAATAATAATAAAAGATGATAATAAGTAATAATATATAATGAATGAAGTAATTATATAAATAGAGAAGATACCAGCACATAAGATCTCATAAAGATAATTATAATAAATAAGATAGTAATAATGAATGAATAGGAGATTGACAATAAATTATATGGTATTTCTTCTTTATTGATAATTCCTTGTATCTTAAGAGATGAATGATAGATATAAAATATAATATCATGATCATGGAATTTCATATAAAAGAAGAGATAGATAATATAAATGAAATTCCATGATAGATAAATGTAAGACGTCCACCATTAATTATCACTTCTTATATAAATGAGTGTTGGTGGACGTCATTTTCTTATTCATCTCTTATAATAATCAATGACAGCACATTTTTATTTAAATTTATGTGCTGGGTCAACTTCTAGTCCATTATATTTATTCTTGATGACCATTATTTTATTTGTCTTTGTCCTCTTCATTTGTTTGTCCTTTAGGCCCTTTAAAATAATGGTCATCTATTATCTCTCTTATTATTATTTATTATACATTACCCCATTTTTTAATATAAAGAAAATCACAAGTTAATAATTAAAAAATGGGGTAGAATGAATAAAAGAATAATGAATTAATATCTGCCACGATTTCCTAATCCATTTATTATCATCTTATTATTTCATAAGGAAATCGTGGAAGAGATAAAGATAGAAGATAATAATAAGATATATATGCTTGGATTTTTATATGTGTTTCTATCTTTTAATAATAGAAAAGAAGAATAATAAAAATCCAAGCTTATAAAGATAATAACGCCCATTAATTTTATAGTCTTTTCATTCTCTTTTTATAATAAAATTAATGGGCTAATATAAGAAAATAAAGATAAAAGACGGAGAATAAAATATTTAATGCATCAATAATATATAATAGACTAGAATATGACCTGGCCTATCTATTTAAATTAAAATAGGCCATCATGATTATAGATAAGAGAATTATATAATGCGGCTTAAAGTAATTAAAAAAGCCGCAGACATTAATTATTATTATCTTATTCTTTGAAATTTATTATCATTCATGGGTGGCATAATAAATAAAATTAGAAGACCATGCCACCCGTTATTTTATTATATGTGGGCTCTTTTTATAATAAGGAATGAATGAAATTAATGAGCCCACATATTATTATCTTCTTATAGAATTATATGCCGATGGTTCTTATATTAATATCTCTTATTTCTAACCATCGGCTACTTTAATTATATTATTACTTATCATATATTGGCACCTTATATTTTATCTATCTTTTAATTAATAAGGTGCCAATAGATATAAATTAATTAATGATCTTTTATCTGCCACTAATTTTATTCAATCTTTTCTATTAAAATTAGTGGCTATATATTTATTCTTTTATCTACATGCCAGAGCTTTTATAATAAAGAATTAGTTAATAAAAATATAAGCTCTGGCATAATATGTCTTTTATAATATTACAGCCGCTCAATTTTCTAGAATATATTTCTCTTAGCGGCTGTCCTTTCTATAATACATTATGCGATTTCTTATATTCATTCTATTTTATATTGTAACTTAAGAAATCGCATAATAAGAAGATAATATATGAAGAGATTGTGCCGCCAATTAATATAAATTATAGATGGAAAAATATATGGCGGCACTCTTTTTATTAATATATTGCCTTTTCATTTATTATAAAGAGATTTGCTATATGAAAAGGCAATTAATGTATTATCTATTTAATGTGGTGATCGCCATATGATAAAGATAAATGAGATTAATGGGCGATCAATAATATTATGACCTAGCAATTGACTTTGCATTAATAGAAATTAAAAATGCAATCCTCGTTTTAGAGGGAATAATATAAGAGAGGAAGACCAAAATTAAATATTACTTTCATTTAATTTTGGAGACACAGCGTAGGCAATATGAAAATAAATGAACTATAAAATCACTTCTTATTTATTTTCATATTGTGGTGTTCTTGGGAATCCATCCCCTTTATATAAGTGATCGATAGGCGGGATGGATTCCTGGTCCATCACTTACCATGGATTTTACTAGTGAATTCTCTTAATAAAAGTAAAATCCATGGTATTTACTTCTATTTTTATCTATATCTCCTTCATTTTCATATTAAGAGACTATTGATGAAAATGAAGGAATGATTAATATTAACTTTTCTTTTTACTTCAAATAACTCTTGACACCATCATTTATTTTTAATCTTGATGGTGGGCCATAGGCTAGTCTATATAGTCTTATGATGAATGCCCTATATTAAATAATAAAAAGACTCAATAATATAAAATTAAATATAGGGCATTCATATTAAAGAAGTATATATTAGGACTAGCAGATAACCTTCATGAATAAGAAATTAAATCATGAATCATGAAATATAAAGTGAATGATATAATAAAAGCATGAATTTCTATATTGCATTAGCAAAGAAATTCATTAATAATCATGGACTGGCCACTAATCTCAACAAATGAAATGGGATGAGATTAGTGACCGACACACATTAATTTTCATATTTCTATCTTATGGTCACTTATTATAATGAAAATTAATGTGGGATAGTCCATATATTTTATAATCGTGATCGCCGGTTAACTTCATAGGGTTAAAATAAAGGGACGGTTCATTAATGGCGATCACATCTATAACTTATATAAAATGGTGTTAACCATCAGGGAATTTTATAAGAAGAGAAGGAAAAGTTAATTAATAATAAAATTCCCTGATCATGAAGGTAATAAATGAGGTAGACATTGACCTCGATTTCTAATATAAATGAAAGAAATCGATCCGCCAGTTAATATTTTTATTAATATTTGGCGGAATAACATGTAAATAAGCGGCTTAAAAATATATAGCCGCAATAAATAAAGAATATCATTCATCTCTTATAATAATAATATGCTGCATTAATTATTAGCAGCAAAGATAAAGAGATGAATGATAAGGATAAAATATATTATTACTTGCCATTAAATTATAATCTATTTCTTATGTAATTTAATGGCAAGATATCTTTCATTTATTGGCTCATTTTATAATATTAAAAGATAAGGTAAAAATGAGCCAATGTATAACTTATATTTTATATTAATGATTGCCGCCAATCTTTTCATTCAGGTTCTATATCTTTTATCCTATTGGCGGCAATAGTCTTTAATCTATATTATCTATCACCCTTTATTTTAATGAATTTCTATATCTTTTATAATTAAAATAAAGGGTGGCCAAAGACAAAAAACAATAAGAGATTTCTATTTTAATAATGGTTTTTGTCTTTGGTATCTATTTCTTATTCTCTTATCATTAATTTTATCAATAAATAAAGGTAAAAGATGATAAAATTAATGATGAATAATGATGACTTGGCCGCTATAAATTAATAAAAGACTATTGAGCGGCCAATAATATTATATTTACTTTACTTATGGCAAAATCCATATTATTATTACTTAAATTAAGGGATTTTGCCAGTTATTTAATCTTTACTTTATGGCTTGGCTTATTAAAATAAAAGAAACCTCAGATAAAGATTATAAAGCCAAGCCATGAAATAAAGAATACTTATATTAATGCCCCAACTTATTCTATTTTATTCCTTATTATTAAAGTTGGGGCACATATAATAATATAATAATAATCTTGTCAACCTTTAATTTTAATATAGAAAACAAGGAAGAGATTAATATAAATTAAAGGTTGACCATGAAATATATTGTATCCTAGCGGATGGCCTGCGAACAATAATAATTAAAGTTCGCATCATGAAATGTAAAGTAATAATTAATGTCATGGATTTTCATATAAAGTTCTTAAGAAAATCCATGAATATAAAATAGAATTAATATCTTCTCCAAATTATGGGATTATTAATGAATTTGGAGAAGATAAGAAATAAATAATACATATAATTCCCTTTCATTTAATTGAAATATCTTATAAAAATGAAAGGGAATAATAAATGATAGATTATAGCCGCTGGCCCATTTTCCTCTTCCCTTTTTCCTTCTTGTCTGCTCTGGGCCAGCGTATATTTTTATTATCTTCTTCTTATAATCTCAATGACATCATCTTTTATTTATAGTAGATGATGGGTCATCAGCTACGTCATAATATATTATCTTTATTCATGATTGGCAAATAATTATTATTAATGATCTTATTTTATATTATTTGCCAATCATCTCTTACAATATTATTATCCTTGGCTTTTTAATATTTATTCCTTGTCATTTACTTTTAATATTAAAAAGCCATTATATGAATTAAAAAGGGAGGTTGCAGGAACTCCACAAATAAAATAAAAAGGTGCCAAAGAAATAGCAACCTCCCCATATATCTCTTCTTTTATTATATTTACTGCCATTTATTAATATAAGAGATAATTGAAATAAATGGCAGTTAATTAATGAAAATATAGATGGCATATTATTAGGCCATCGTCTAATTATGAAAAAGAAAGATAAATTAATTACAATGTAGCCGATGGCCTAGCTGCATAATAAAATTAAAGCAGCTATCATTTGTTAATTATAAAGTATGAATAAGAGAAATAACCATTGAATTTCATATAAAAGGATAATATTTATTACAATGAAATTCAATGGACATAAGATAGAAAAATGCCTTAAGGAAACTCACAATGGAAAGACATAAAGGCATTTTTCTTACATCTATCTCTTATTCATTCCCACCATTTAATTTTATGGTATCTTCTTATTAAATGGTGGTCATGATTTATTTCTTTCATCTATAGCAAAATGCTTATGAAGAGATTTCAATTATTATAGCATTTTGCTATCTATAAAATATATATTACTTATTATTTGCATTTCTATCTTACAGATTTAAGAAATGCAGTATTTTATATTTATATTGAGGAAATTTCTATCATAAGTAATTCAATTAAGAAATTTCCTCTTTTATTTATTATTTATATGTTATTCCGCCTATATTTTCATAAAGGAAAATGGCGGACCACCTATTTTAATTTTTAATGATAGGTGGGGTCATCGGTTACGGATTAATTCCTTCTTCTTTTACATTTAATCACCCATCTTTTATTAATTCATAACGCCCAAATTAAGAGATTAAATTAATGGGCTATAAAATAAAAGATGGGTGTAGGAATAATAAAAGATAAATATATTAATGCCCACAAATTAATAAGAAAATACCATAAAATTTGTGGGCATAAAGAAGTAATGTATGATGTAGCAGATGACCTTGATGCATAATAAATTAAAGCATCAATCATGTAAAGTAATAATAAAATAAGAGAATAAGGAATCGATTTCTACAGGTAATTAAATAAAGACAATTAGAAATCGATTCCAGAGATTACATCAGCATTTTATTTACTACTTCTTTTTATAATAAAATGCTGATAAGAGAAAGATATTCCCATTAATTTATATTAAATAAGTGATCATCATAATATAAATTAATGGGGGATATAGCATTTTAATAATAAAAGATACATAAATTAAAATGCTATATCTGGGGCAGCCAAGTCATATCCTGCCCACCAACATTAAATTCATGAAAGTAAATAGCTGATAGAAAGAAATAAAAAAGGTGGGCAGAAATAATAAATGACTTGGGTGCCTCTTGTTATCTAATTTGTCTATCCTTTTTTATTCTTGGTCATTTATTATTTCTGTTTCCTCTGCATTCATCATTAATTGACATTCAATTTCATTTACATTACATTTCATTTTCAATTAATGAATCATTTGTTTGTAAGAGATTATTTATTCATGGTTGCCATAAAATTACATGGCAAGAATTATATTATTAGGCCATAAAATTAATGGCCATATTTTTCATTATTTGGCGTATCCTTTTTTATACGTTTGTGGTCTTCTCCAGATTCTACAAATAATGAAAAATATATATTCACTTATTATTTGCCCTTTAATTTTATGATAATAAGAAAGAATAAGATATAAAAATTAAAGGGCTAATAATTCATGGTCAATGTCTTAATATGCTAGCCATTGACCTGGCAAGATATTTTAAATTAAATCTTGCCATCCGATAAAATTATCGGTAATAAATGTAAATAAGAATGAATGAATTTTAATTATAAAAAGTTACCATCATATTAAAATTCATTCATGATAAGTAATAATAATTAAATATGCCGGTGGCACCAAAGAATAATAAATAAGATATAATTAAAAAGCCACCGGCAAAGATAATAGAAAGAAATAATAAATATATAATATTGGCAATTGTCTGTAGATAAGAAAATAATATAATAAAGACAATTGCCATATAATGAATAATATAATAAAAGATGCAGCCGCAATAATATAAAGATAGATTGTCTAGCGGCTGCAGATAAGAATAATATAATAATAGATGGCACGCCAATAAATAAATATATAGCAGTTAATTTTAATATATGAACTGGCGTGCCGATAATAATAATATAATATTGCCATTATGCTTTAGGAAAAAGAGATTACTATTATAATAAAAGCATAATGGCATAATAAAAGATAATAACCATTAATTTTCAACAGCAATTTTATACGAAAATTAATGGTAAGACATCTATCTTTTTATATTTCATGATTGCTATTTTAATTTATAAGTATAGCAAGGTTATCCGCTAGTCTTCTATTTTAATATTGATCGGGAATTGCATTTTATTAATATTTTTCCTTTTTATAATGCAATTCCCTTAAATATAATATAAAATACAATAAAATGGCCATGCTATAAATAAAAAGTGAGAATGCATGGCCAAACAATAATAAATATTAATGAATTATATAAAGGGGCAACATTAATTTCGTATCCATCTCTTATCTTTGTAGTTCCTGTTGCCCCTATTTTACTTATATTTATATGCTTGTTATTTCTTAAGAGATTTCATATAAATAACAAGCATAATATAATTAATAATATAATATAAGATTGCTGTTCATTCTATAATATAAAAGAGAGGGAATAAGTGAATGAACAGCAATAAAGAATATAATATAATATAATAATAACTATATGGACTGGCCTATAAATAAAAAGAGATAGAAATAATATATAAATGAAGGCCAGTCCACCTTGAATAACCTATAGCTGCTATAAATAAATAAGAGACCAATAAATATATAGCAGCTATAGGAAAGATAATAAGAAATAATATAATTCATGATGTGCCAATATAATAAAAGATTGAATAAAATAATTGGCACATCATATAATAATTCAATAAGAAGATACCAGGCCATATTTTAATTCATCTTTCCATTTCATTTTATTATGAATTAAAATATGGGGAAGACATCCCTTAAGTAAAAAGAGAACTACAGCATATAAATTTATGCTGGAATAACATATAACCGCTAAAAATTATCGGACACAAACTTTTCATTTATAGTAGTTTGTGGGCCATCGGTTACGCCATTATAATATTGGGAGCAAAATCATGAGCGATTATATTATTTTGCTCCATTATTTATATCTTTTATATCTTAACAAGCCATATAAATTAAAGGCTTGTAGATATAAGATATAAATAATAAATAATGA
>CAXAMN010022321.1:0-26178 GCA_963970005.1 Durusdinium trenchii | reverse complement strand
TCATTATTTATTATTTATATCTTATATCTACAAGCCTTTAATTTATATGGCTTGTTAAGATATAAAAGATATAAATAATGGAGCAAAATAATATAATCGCTCATGATTTTGCTCCCAATATTATAATGGCGTAACCGATGGCCCACAAACTACTATAAATGAAAAGTTTGTGTCCGATAATTTTTAGCGGTTATATGTTATTCCAGCATAAATTTATATGCTGTAGTTCTCTTTTTACTTAAGGGATGTCTTCCCCATATTTTAATTCATAATAAAATGAAATGGAAAGATGAATTAAAATATGGCCTGGTATCTTCTTATTGAATTATTATATGATGTGCCAATTATTTTATTCAATCTTTTATTATATTGGCACATCATGAATTATATTATTTCTTATTATCTTTCCTATAGCTGCTATATATTTATTGGTCTCTTATTTATTTATAGCAGCTATAGGTTATTCAAGGTGGACTGGCCTTCATTTATATATTATTTCTATCTCTTTTTATTTATAGGCCAGTCCATATAGTTATTATTATATTATATTATATTCTTTATTGCTGTTCATTCACTTATTCCCTCTCTTTTATATTATAGAATGAACAGCAATCTTATATTATATTATTAATTATATTATGCTTGTTATTTATATGAAATCTCTTAAGAAATAACAAGCATATAAATATAAGTAAAATAGGGGCAACAGGAACTACAAAGATAAGAGATGGATACGAAATTAATGTTGCCCCTTTATATAATTCATTAATATTTATTATTGTTTGGCCATGCATTCTCACTTTTTATTTATAGCATGGCCATTTTATTGTATTTTATATTATATTTAAGGGAATTGCATTATAAAAAGGAAAAATATTAATAAAATGCAATTCCCGATCAATATTAAAATAGAAGACTAGCGGATAACCTTGCTATACTTATAAATTAAAATAGCAATCATGAAATATAAAAAGATAGATGTCTTACCATTAATTTTCGTATAAAATTGCTGTTGAAAATTAATGGTTATTATCTTTTATTATGCCATTATGCTTTTATTATAATAGTAATCTCTTTTTCCTAAAGCATAATGGCAATATTATATTATTATTATCGGCACGCCAGTTCATATATTAAAATTAACTGCTATATATTTATTTATTGGCGTGCCATCTATTATTATATTATTCTTATCTGCAGCCGCTAGACAATCTATCTTTATATTATTGCGGCTGCATCTTTTATTATATTATTCATTATATGGCAATTGTCTTTATTATATTATTTTCTTATCTACAGACAATTGCCAATATTATATATTTATTATTTCTTTCTATTATCTTTGCCGGTGGCTTTTTAATTATATCTTATTTATTATTCTTTGGTGCCACCGGCATATTTAATTATTATTACTTATCATGAATGAATTTTAATATGATGGTAACTTTTTATAATTAAAATTCATTCATTCTTATTTACATTTATTACCGATAATTTTATCGGATGGCAAGATTTAATTTAAAATATCTTGCCAGGTCAATGGCTAGCATATTAAGACATTGACCATGAATTATTAGCCCTTTAATTTTTATATCTTATTCTTTCTTATTATCATAAAATTAAAGGGCAAATAATAAGTGAATATATATTTTTCATTATTTGTAGAATCTGGAGAAGACCACAAACGTATAAAAAAGGATACGCCAAATAATGAAAAATATGGCCATTAATTTTATGGCCTAATAATATAATTCTTGCCATGTAATTTTATGGCAACCATGAATAAATAATCTCTTACAAACAAATGATTCATTAATTGAAAATGAAATGTAATGTAAATGAAATTGAATGTCAATTAATGATGAATGCAGAGGAAACAGAAATAATAAATGACCAAGAATAAAAAAGGATAGACAAATTAGATAACAAGAGGCACCCAAGTCATTTATTATTTCTGCCCACCTTTTTTATTTCTTTCTATCAGCTATTTACTTTCATGAATTTAATGTTGGTGGGCAGGATATGACTTGGCTGCCCCAGATATAGCATTTTAATTTATGTATCTTTTATTATTAAAATGCTATATCCCCCATTAATTTATATTATGATGATCACTTATTTAATATAAATTAATGGGAATATCTTTCTCTTATCAGCATTTTATTATAAAAAGAAGTAGTAAATAAAATGCTGATGTAATCTCTGGAATCGATTTCTAATTGTCTTTATTTAATTACCTGTAGAAATCGATTCCTTATTCTCTTATTTTATTATTACTTTACATGATTGATGCTTTAATTTATTATGCATCAAGGTCATCTGCTACATCATACATTACTTCTTTATGCCCACAAATTTTATGGTATTTTCTTATTAATTTGTGGGCATTAATATATTTATCTTTTATTATTCCTACACCCATCTTTTATTTTATAGCCCATTAATTTAATCTCTTAATTTGGGCGTTATGAATTAATAAAAGATGGGTGATTAAATGTAAAAGAAGAAGGAATTAATCCGTAACCGATGACCCCACCTATCATTAAAAATTAAAATAGGTGGTCCGCCATTTTCCTTTATGAAAATATAGGCGGAATAACATATAAATAATAAATAAAAGAGGAAATTTCTTAATTGAATTACTTATGATAGAAATTTCCTCAATATAAATATAAAATACTGCATTTCTTAAATCTGTAAGATAGAAATGCAAATAATAAGTAATATATATTTTATAGATAGCAAAATGCTATAATAATTGAAATCTCTTCATAAGCATTTTGCTATAGATGAAAGAAATAAATCATGACCACCATTTAATAAGAAGATACCATAAAATTAAATGGTGGGAATGAATAAGAGATAGATGTAAGAAAAATGCCTTTATGTCTTTCCATTGTGAGTTTCCTTAAGGCATTTTTCTATCTTATGTCCATTGAATTTCATTGTAATAAATATTATCCTTTTATATGAAATTCAATGGTTATTTCTCTTATTCATACTTTATAATTAACAAATGATAGCTGCTTTAATTTTATTATGCAGCTAGGCCATCGGCTACATTGTAATTAATTTATCTTTCTTTTTCATAATTAGACGATGGCCTAATAATATGCCATCTATATTTTCATTAATTAACTGCCATTTATTTCAATTATCTCTTATATTAATAAATGGCAGTAAATATAATAAAAGAAGAGATATATGGGGAGGTTGCTATTTCTTTGGCACCTTTTTATTTTATTTGTGGAGTTCCTGCAACCTCCCTTTTTAATTCATATAATGGCTTTTTAATATTAAAAGTAAATGACAAGGAATAAATATTAAAAAGCCAAGGATAATAATATTGTAAGAGATGATTGGCAAATAATATAAAATAAGATCATTAATAATAATTATTTGCCAATCATGAATAAAGATAATATATTATGACGTAGCTGATGACCCATCATCTACTATAAATAAAAGATGATGTCATTGAGATTATAAGAAGAAGATAATAAAAATATACGCTGGCCCAGAGCAGACAAGAAGGAAAAAGGGAAGAGGAAAATGGGCCAGCGGCTATAATCTATCATTTATTATTCCCTTTCATTTTTATAAGATATTTCAATTAAATGAAAGGGAATTATATGTATTATTTATTTCTTATCTTCTCCAAATTCATTAATAATCCCATAATTTGGAGAAGATATTAATTCTATTTTATATTCATGGATTTTCTTAAGAACTTTATATGAAAATCCATGACATTAATTATTACTTTACATTTCATGATGCGAACTTTAATTATTATTGTTTGCAGGCCATCCGCTAGGATACAATATATTTCATGGTCAACCTTTAATTTATATTAATCTCTTCCTTGTTTTCTATATTAAAATTAAAGGTTGACAAGATTATTATTATATTATTATATGTGCCCCAACTTTAATAATAAGGAATAAAATAGAATAAGTTGGGGCATTAA
Organism: Durusdinium trenchii; assembly: GCA_963970005.1. Classification (NCBI taxonomy): domain Eukaryota; class Dinophyceae; order Suessiales; family Symbiodiniaceae; genus Durusdinium; species Durusdinium trenchii. The sequence goes on along the minus strand of CAXAMN010022321.1, from coordinate 22,208 downwards.
TATAAGTATTCTTTATTTCATGGCTTGGCTTTATAATCTTTATCTGAGGTTTCTTTTATTTTAATAAGCCAAGCCATAAAGTAAAGATTAAATAACTGGCAAAATCCCTTAATTTAAGTAATAATAATATGGATTTTGCCATAAGTAAAGTAAATATAATATTATTGGCCGCTCAATAGTCTTTTATTAATTTATAGCGGCCAAGTCATCATTATTCATCATTAATTTTATCATCTTTTACCTTTATTTATTGATAAAATTAATGATAAGAGAATAAGAAATAGATACCAAAGACAAAAACCATTATTAAAATAGAAATCTCTTATTGTTTTTGTCTTTGGCCACCCTTTATTTTAATTATAAAAGATATAGAAATTCATTAAAATAAAGGGTGATAGATAATATAGATTAAAGACTATTGCCGCCAATAGGATAAAAGATATAGAACCTGAATGAAAAGATTGGCGGCAATCATTAATATAAAATATAAGTTATACATTGGCTCATTTTTACCTTATCTTTTAATATTATAAAATGAGCCAATAAATGAAAGATATCTTGCCATTAAATTACATAAGAAATAGATTATAATTTAATGGCAAGTAATAATATATTTTATCCTTATCATTCATCTCTTTATCTTTGCTGCTAATAATTAATGCAGCATATTATTATTATAAGAGATGAATGATATTCTTTATTTATTGCGGCTATATATTTTTAAGCCGCTTATTTACATGTTATTCCGCCAAATATTAATAAAAATATTAACTGGCGGATCGATTTCTTTCATTTATATTAGAAATCGAGGTCAATGTCTACCTCATTTATTACCTTCATGATCAGGGAATTTTATTATTAATTAACTTTTCCTTCTCTTCTTATAAAATTCCCTGATGGTTAACACCATTTTATATAAGTTATAGATGTGATCGCCATTAATGAACCGTCCCTTTATTTTAACCCTATGAAGTTAACCGGCGATCACGATTATAAAATATATGGACTATCCCACATTAATTTTCATTATAATAAGTGACCATAAGATAGAAATATGAAAATTAATGTGTGTCGGTCACTAATCTCATCCCATTTCATTTGTTGAGATTAGTGGCCAGTCCATGATTATTAATGAATTTCTTTGCTAATGCAATATAGAAATTCATGCTTTTATTATATCATTCACTTTATATTTCATGATTCATGATTTAATTTCTTATTCATGAAGGTTATCTGCTAGTCCTAATATATACTTCTTTAATATGAATGCCCTATATTTAATTTTATATTATTGAGTCTTTTTATTATTTAATATAGGGCATTCATCATAAGACTATATAGACTAGCCTATGGCCCACCATCAAGATTAAAAATAAATGATGGTGTCAAGAGTTATTTGAAGTAAAAAGAAAAGTTAATATTAATCATTCCTTCATTTTCATCAATAGTCTCTTAATATGAAAATGAAGGAGATATAGATAAAAATAGAAGTAAATACCATGGATTTTACTTTTATTAAGAGAATTCACTAGTAAAATCCATGGTAAGTGATGGACCAGGAATCCATCCCGCCTATCGATCACTTATATAAAGGGGATGGATTCCCAAGAACACCACAATATGAAAATAAATAAGAAGTGATTTTATAGTTCATTTATTTTCATATTGCCTACGCTGTGTCTCCAAAATTAAATGAAAGTAATATTTAATTTTGGTCTTCCTCTCTTATATTATTCCCTCTAAAACGAGGATTGCATTTTTAATTTCTATTAATGCAAAGTCAATTGCTAGGTCATAATATTATTGATCGCCCATTAATCTCATTTATCTTTATCATATGGCGATCACCACATTAAATAGATAATACATTAATTGCCTTTTCATATAGCAAATCTCTTTATAATAAATGAAAAGGCAATATATTAATAAAAAGAGTGCCGCCATATATTTTTCCATCTATAATTTATATTAATTGGCGGCACAATCTCTTCATATATTATCTTCTTATTATGCGATTTCTTAAGTTACAATATAAAATAGAATGAATATAAGAAATCGCATAATGTATTATAGAAAGGACAGCCGCTAAGAGAAATATATTCTAGAAAATTGAGCGGCTGTAATATTATAAAAGACATATTATGCCAGAGCTTATATTTTTATTAACTAATTCTTTATTATAAAAGCTCTGGCATGTAGATAAAAGAATAAATATATAGCCACTAATTTTAATAGAAAAGATTGAATAAAATTAGTGGCAGATAAAAGATCATTAATTAATTTATATCTATTGGCACCTTATTAATTAAAAGATAGATAAAATATAAGGTGCCAATATATGATAAGTAATAATATAATTAAAGTAGCCGATGGTTAGAAATAAGAGATATTAATATAAGAACCATCGGCATATAATTCTATAAGAAGATAATAATATGTGGGCTCATTAATTTCATTCATTCCTTATTATAAAAAGAGCCCACATATAATAAAATAACGGGTGGCATGGTCTTCTAATTTTATTTATTATGCCACCCATGAATGATAATAAATTTCAAAGAATAAGATAATAATAATTAATGTCTGCGGCTTTTTTAATTACTTTAAGCCGCATTATATAATTCTCTTATCTATAATCATGATGGCCTATTTTAATTTAAATAGATAGGCCAGGTCATATTCTAGTCTATTATATATTATTGATGCATTAAATATTTTATTCTCCGTCTTTTATCTTTATTTTCTTATATTAGCCCATTAATTTTATTATAAAAAGAGAATGAAAAGACTATAAAATTAATGGGCGTTATTATCTTTATAAGCTTGGATTTTTATTATTCTTCTTTTCTATTATTAAAAGATAGAAACACATATAAAAATCCAAGCATATATATCTTATTATTATCTTCTATCTTTATCTCTTCCACGATTTCCTTATGAAATAATAAGATGATAATAAATGGATTAGGAAATCGTGGCAGATATTAATTCATTATTCTTTTATTCATTCTACCCCATTTTTTAATTATTAACTTGTGATTTTCTTTATATTAAAAAATGGGGTAATGTATAATAAATAATAATAAGAGAGATAATAGATGACCATTATTTTAAAGGGCCTAAAGGACAAACAAATGAAGAGGACAAAGACAAATAAAATAATGGTCATCAAGAATAAATATAATGGACTAGAAGTTGACCCAGCACATAAATTTAAATAAAAATGTGCTGTCATTGATTATTATAAGAGATGAATAAGAAAATGACGTCCACCAACACTCATTTATATAAGAAGTGATAATTAATGGTGGACGTCTTACATTTATCTATCATGGAATTTCATTTATATTATCTATCTCTTCTTTTATATGAAATTCCATGATCATGATATTATATTTTATATCTATCATTCATCTCTTAAGATACAAGGAATTATCAATAAAGAAGAAATACCATATAATTTATTGTCAATCTCCTATTCATTCATTATTACTATCTTATTTATTATAATTATCTTTATGAGATCTTATGTGCTGGTATCTTCTCTATTTATATAATTACTTCATTCATTATATATTATTACTTATTATCATCTTTTATTATTATTTAACCTATAAAAATCTAAACCTTTTTATTATGGCATATACGATATCATTTGTAAATATAGAAAACCAGAATATAAATGATGAATTGCCATGAAGTTATTATATTCTTATCCTTATTATTTATTATCTCTATTATAATTTTTACCTAGCGATTAATCCATAGATTTCCTCATGTAATATAATAATAAATGATATAATGAATGCAAAAGTCTTTTCATAATAAGAGAAAACCATAAAGAAATAAAGACTTTTGCAATATAAGTAAGAAATAATAATAAATAATAATAGAAGATATTGACCCACCATTTATTTTAATAGATAATAGATTTATTGGTGGGTCAATATATATTATGAATTAATCTCTGGCCTAAATAATATTTTAACAGGTGGTGCGGCCAGATAATAAGTGATTAATATTATTGACTGGCCATTTAATATAGCAAAATATAAGAAATATATTGGCCAGTCAATCTTCTATAATTAATGCCCTCTTTTTCATCTTCCAATAATCTTTAAATTAAAAGAGGGCATTATATTCATTCATTATGCTATTTCATTTATTGAATCACTTATTAAAATGAAATAGCAATATATATTATATTATTTACTATATGGCCTTGCTATTTTATATAAGAAATAGATTAATGAGCATTAATAATAGCAAGGCCATCTATATAATCTATATCATCTATTATGCCATTTTATGAGTGATAAATATAATAGAAGAAATGGCATAATAGAAGATAATAATAATCATATGTTTGCAATTTATTTTGTGTCGGTTACCTCTGAATCTAAATGAAGTATCCTGTAGAAGAGGAAAATAAATTGCAAATATAATAACATTCATTTATATATAATGGCCTCTTTTTCCAATAAATGATTTCTATAATTAAAAAGAGGCCATAATAAAGAATAAGTTATTGATAGACTAACCCATGGCTTGTCAATCTATTTTAAATGAAAGATTGACATCCGATTAAAATAATCGGCTAATAACATTAAAATAAGCGGCATTAGATATTATAGCCGCAACATATTATTAATTCCTTACAATCACATCCTAGATCTAGAGGTGAATGATAAGGGACAGATGTGATTGTAAGGGCTATAAAATTTATGATCACTTATTAAAAATCACTTATTAATCATAAATTTTATAGCATATATTTCTTTTATCTTACATCTGCCATTTTTAATAAAGATTGCTATACAAAAATGGCAGATTATATATTTATTATTGGCAAAATATTATATATTTTGCTCCTTTATATTATTACAGCTTATATTTTAATAAATTAAAATAGCTGATGGGATTCTTTCATTTTAAATAGAATCCCAAGTCAATGGCTAGTCATATAGTTATTCTATTGAAATTAAATTGCTATTTTTACGGTTAGTCTCTGAACCTAAATGAAGGAACCTCTGGACGGAAATAGCAATTTAATTTATAATGTAAATAAAGGGCAAAAGTCATAATATAAAAGAAAATTACAATTAAATTTAATGACTTTTGCCAAGACATATATGTTCTTACAACCTAGCAATTGACCTGGCAGTTAACAAAAATTAAAAACTGCCATCATTTGCAAATAATAAAAGAGTAAAATGAATGAATGTAAGATATAAATGATAAGTAATATATGGGGAATTTCATGTCATGGAAAATACCATAAGTTAATATATGAAATTCCCCATTAACTTTATATATTATTCATATTATGGATTTCTTCTACAATTAATTATTCTCTCTTATAAGAAGAAATCCATGAATTATATATTATTTACTTTTATCTTATGGGCAAAAGCCTTTTAATAATATATAGATTTCTTAATTTCATTATGGCTTTTGCCCTTATCATTAATGTATTATATGTTATGGCCACTTAATATTTGTCAATCTTTTATTTAATTAAGTGGCCATTTATTACTTATATTATTACCCGGCATTTTTCATATTCAGTTCTTATAATAAAATGCCGGGGTACAAATTAATAAAGAATATAGCAGAATTTCATATAAAAGAGAATGAATAAATAATAATGAAATTCTGCAATAATATAATATATATAGAGGTAGAAGATGACCATGCACCAATATAAATTAAAGGTGCATTCATGATTATAGAATATATATTAATGTTGCAGCTAATATATTTTATAGCTGCTATATCTTCTAATTAATTCATTCATGTGGAAATTTCTATATTATTATTGTCTTTTATTCATTAAGAAATTTCCACTATTATATTATATTATTCTTTATTTATTCCCATCATTTTTCATATCCTATATCATCTCTTTTTATAATGAAAAATGATGGATAATGGATGATTTTTCTTTTATAGTTATTTCCATGGAAAAATCATCCATAAGTAATGATATAATCTATAATCATGAGTGAAATCTTTAATTACAAATAGATTTCACGGTCAATTGCTAGTGTAATATTATTAATTGTGGGCGCTCTATTTTTATTTATTACTTCTTTTATTATTAATGAGCGCCCAAAAGATAAAGGTAATAATATATGCCAGAGATTTTAATATAAGATATAGCAATAATAAATAAATCTCTGGCAACATAATAGACAATAATATTAGACTAGCCGATGACTTTGACGAGATTATAAATTAAATCGTCAATCATGATTATAGATAAAAGTTAATGAAAAGATTGGCAGCCCATTAATTTAATGAGGAAATGGCTGCCATAATATTATTTCTATCTTATGATTATTATTTATATTTATACCTTATGATTTTTATTGATAAAGAGAGCAAAATATAATAAAAATCATAAGGAAATAAGAGAATAATATAATATTATGCAGCCGCCATATATTTTAATCTGTATCTTATAGCGGCTGCCCTATAGTTAATAATATAATATTCTTTAATATATAATGGTGGAATTTCCATGATTAAAATATGCTCTTATATTAAAGAAATTCCACCATAATAATATAATTCATTAATATATAATTGGGGATTTCTTATATTAAAAAGTGATTATTGTTATAGAAATCCCCAATCAAAAAGGAATTATATTCACTAGCCGATAACCTTCGGCCATTTTTAATATAAATTAAAGGCCGAATCATGAGTGGTAGAATGAATAATATAATAAGAACCACAAGCACCAATATAAAATAAGAGATATAAGTGATGGTGCTTGTGGCCTAAAGAAGGAAAGAATAAGAGAGATAGACCATGAATGAAAATCCCTGACAAAATCTCTTAATGGATTTTCATTCTCCTTCCTGTTCACCCTTTATTTCCTCCTTGTTTTTCATAAAGGGTGAACCCATTTTATACTTATAATACAATGATATTGCCCTTTATTTTTTGGTGGGCAATAGGCTAATGGCTAGTGTATAATATTTACTTCTTATTTGCTATTAATTTTAGTCTATCCTTTTATCTGTAGTGAAGTCTTCAATAAACGTATAAAATTAATAGCAAATACATATATTATATTATTATTCACTTTATATATGTGGGCTGATATTAATTATATAACTTGGCTTTTATTATATCAGCCCACCAATCATCTATTATTTATTATTCTTTGCCAGAGCTTATTTTCATCATCATTTATTAATATTAAAGCTCTGGCAATAAAGAATAATAAGAATATAATAATATGAGGCTTGCCAGATAATAAGAGATAATAAGAGGATACCATTGGCAAGCCTTTAATAATAATATGCCATTTATTTTATTAGTAATTAATATGAAAATAAATGGCAAGTAAAAGATAATTCGCATGCCAAGAATAATATTATTCATTTATTACTTATATTTTGGCATGCGATTGATTATAAGAGATATATCTTATGGCCTCTTCATTTTATTCAGTCTTTGTATCTGGGGGTAGCATATGAAGAGGCCATAAGTAATAATAAAAGATACACTGGGAAAATTCTCCATTTCCTATATTATTACATTGAGAATTTTCCTATTATTCATTTCTATTTTACTTTTCATGATTGTGGCTTTATTTTCTGCTGCCACAAGGTCATATGCTAGTGAATATAATTTATTATTGTTATTTTGCTTTTATTATTACTTTCTGTCCCTTTTTAACCTAAATAATAAAAGCAAAATATATATCATTTTATAACTTATTATAGCTGTTGACTTTACATTTATTTTTGTTCATCATATTATTATTAAAGTCAACAGCAAAGATGAATAAATTATATATTTCATTATATATTAAAATAAGAGATTATGCCGCCCAAAATAAAGAAATGTATTAATAAATGGCGGCATAATATTCTCTCTTTATCATTTCCCCTTCATTTTCATATCCTATCTCTCTTAATTTCCTTTATATGAAAATGAAGGTTATATATCTTTTATTATCTGGCAGCAACCATAAAGGCATTTTTAATAAAGTTGCTGCCAACATGATTATATTTATCTTTTAATTATATTATGGGCTCGTTTTCTTTAATAATAGAAGATGAATTATATAATTATAAACGAGCCCATCTATCTTTTATTATTCTTATCTATTATGCCCGAAATTAATTTATATTATTTGTTTCTTTTAAATTTCGGGCATAAAGGAAACAATAAATATAAATAGACTAGACATTGACCTGCTATCCTAATTTAAATTAAAGGATAGCATCATGCCATTTTATAAGTAATCACTTTAAATAAAATGGCATTATCCATGAATTAATATAAGGATGATAGCAAATTATATAATAATCTCTTTTTATTTGCTATCATCCCCCATCAATTTTAATATATATTTTTATCCCTTATTAATTAAAATTGATGGGAATAGATAATAAGATATTGGAAAAATCCATTAATAAAAATCAACAATAATAATATGGATTTTTCCCTTCATTTAACTATAACCTCTTAAATTAAGAGGACATCAATCTTTTATTTAAAATAGATTGATGGGTCAATCTCTAGTTCACTATTCTTATTATCTTTGGCAGGCTTTTAATATAGCAATCTCTTAATAAAAAAGCCTGCCATTATATCATTCATTTATAGTCAATGGCTGCCTTAAATAAAATAGAATGAATATTAATAAGAAAGGCAGCCATAATATATAATATAGATAATAATATGCATGTTAAGATTAATAAAAGTCAATAAGAAATAAATATATATAATCTTAACATGCAATATATTAATTATTACTTATTGATTGCCTTGCTATTATAAATAAAAAGAGAAGTAATTAATATAAATTAGCAAGGCAATCCTTTAATCTATAATCTTATCTTTGGCCTATCATTTTATAATATAAATTACTGAAGAAAATGATAGGCCATGAATTCTATTATCTACTGCCCCATTTTCAATAATTTATATCTCTTATAATAGGAAAATGGGGCAATATTAATTAAATGAAATAATCTCTTCTATTTTGCCATTATATTATTAAAAAACCTTACATTAAATGGCAAAATAGAAGTAATAAATGAAATAATAACTTCTTAATGGCAAAATGTATAATAATAATTCACTTTTCTTTAATACATTTTGCCCAGATAATAAGATTATAACACTAGCATTTGACCGTTGGCATAATATAAATTAAAATGCCAACTCATTTGCTAATTATAAAGATAGTAAATTAATAATAAATGACCATTAATTTAATGGTCTAAATAATAATAAAAAGGATAGGAAATCGATTCAGATAAGACAGATAATCGATTTCCAAGATACAGACATTACCATTTATTTTCATTATAAAAAGTGATAGCAAATATATGAAAATAAATGGTAGTAATAATAAAATAACAGCCGCCATATTTGCTAAGAGATAGATAAAAGAATGGCGGCTGATAAATAAGAAATAAGTAAAAACCATATGATTTTTACCATTAAATTAAAAGACATATAGGTAAAAATCATATCTTATAAAGAGATTTCTGGCATACAAGTGTAACATGCCAGGCGATGGTAAGTCCACTATTTCCTTATGATAATGCCCTTTTTATTATTATTCATTTCTATTATTCAAAAAGGGCATTATATTTAAGAAGATATTATATTTATTTGAGGGGCAACCATTATATTAAATTAGAAGGTTGCCCCCTAAAGATAAAAGTAAATAAGAGAATAAGAGATATTGCCGATTAATTATTTGGCTTCTTCTTTATTATAAATTAATCGGCAATGAATATTAAATATATGGCCTTTATCGCCAATTAGTAATATAAAATATAAAATATATGAGCGATAAAGGCAATCAATAATAAATATAAGAGCTAGCATTTGGCCTTTCCATCATTAAAAATTAAAGATGGAAATGCGATCATGATGAGAGCAAAATACAATAAAATAAGTGAATGATCATCAATTTTCATTAAAAAGAGAAGGAAATAATATATGAAAATTGATGAGAATGAACCAATAATGAAAATCCACCACTAGCAAAAATATGAAGGAACTTGTCAATGGTGGATTTTCCATATCTTCTTATTAATTTATGATCTTATTCTTGAATTTCATTTGCATAAAATTCATAAAGAATAAGAGGGAAAGGACATATTTTAATTTATTTTCCATTGCATTTCTTATAAATTAAAATATGTGGGCACTGTCAAAAAGTGCCGATAAACAGGGTAGTCTCTATATATATTGGGCTTGCGATAATTTATTGTCCACCTTTTTGTTTTAGTCGGTTAGCCGCAAGCCCATAAATTAAGAGATTATTTCTATATTATTGCCATTTAATTATAAAAGAAAAGAAACATTAAATATAATTAAATGGCAAAGATAAATCATTAATTAGAAGATATACCCCAGCAATTTTATTATATGTATCTTTTATTTAAATTGCTGGGGAAGAAAAGAATATAATAATATAATTTAGCCGCTAGGCTATTAATAATAAAGATAAGTAATAATAAGAAATAGATAAAAGAATAATATTATAATAGCCTAGCGATTGACCTATGATCTTATATAAATTAAAGATCATATCATTGTCATATAAGTATAAGAAGATATTAATTGTAAGGATTTTTCCATTGAATAACATAAGAGAGGAAAAATCCTAAGAGATGAAAATAAAAAGAGAGACATCCAAAAATCGACTTATGGTAATCCACTTGTAACTTAATTGTCGATTTTTGGGACCATCATTTGTAAATAAGAAAATATAAGAAATACAAATGATGGAGTTATAATTAATTGCTAGTGGAATTTCATTATAAAAAGAGATTACTACATTTAATGAAATTCCATATCCACCTTTAATTTATATAAGGTGGATAGGCCATAGGCTAGTGTATTTATATTTTATTTCTTTCTTATTATCATTCTTTTCTTCCCGCCTATTCTATTTTAAATAAATGGCGGGGGTTATTATTAATAGAAAAGAATGATAGAATATAAGTGAATAATAGATATAAGATATAGATTCCAGGGGCTCAAGGCCTTTAAATTAAGGGACAAATAAAATCCAAGAGATAGAAACCTGGCCTAGAGCCCCACCAATATTAATTAATATTATCATTGACTGACATCTATTTATATTTATTTTCATGATATTAATGTCAGTCAATGGTCTATAAGAGATTATTTCTTTCTTATGTTTACCCCTGCATTTTATTATAAATTAAAAGATTGATAACTTAGGTAAAAAATGCAGGGGTTAATAGATATAAATTATAGACTAACCATTGGCCCACCAACTATTAAAAATGAAAGTTGGTGTCCCAAGAATTTCATTGTAAAATAAATTCTTGGATATCTTATATATTAATTAATGGCAATTTAATCATTGAATTTCTTATATTAAATTGCCATATCTTTCATTAAATATACCACTTTTTCCAAGCAATAAGTAATAATTAAGGAAAAAGTGGATAATATATATCTTCTAATTATTAATAGATGGCAAAGTCATTTTATTATGGTATTTTATTATGACTTTGCCCATGAATTCTTAATTTATATATGCGGTTTTTATTTCTTTTGTCTTTTCTAATATTAAAAACCGCATATAATTCATTCATTCTTTCTAATATATCATGATGGCAACTTTATTTTTATTTGTTGCCAGGTCAATGTCTAGGTTATTAATTCTTTATATGTTAGCCCTTGCATTTTTTATTACTTCTTTATTATAATATTGCAAGGGCTTATAAATTATAGTAGCATTATATTTTTACCTTCATTGTAACCTTCATTACGTAAAAAAAGAGAGGGATAATAAAAATATAATGCTACCAATGAATAATATTATGCTTAGCAGATGACCGCGGATTAAATTTATTATAAATTAAATAATCCGCTCATGCAATATAAGATGATATAATATAGGAGAATGCAAAATTAATGTTCACTTTTATTAATTTTGCCCACACACAACCTCATCATTTTAATATTAAAAGAAGTGAATAATATAAAATGATGAGGGACTGCCATTAATTAAAATAAGAAATGGTGATTAAATTAATGGCAGTCAATTGTCTCTTAATGAATGAAAATAAAAGTGAAAGTCCTTACTTATTTTCATTCATTCTCTCTTCTTATTACTTCTTTATTATTAACAAATGATGAATGCCTTTCTTTTTTATTTGGCATTCAGGTCAAATGCTAGGTTATAATCTTATCATTGGCCTTTAATCTATCTCTTAATTTATTGGGTTTATTATAGATTAAAGGCCAGGTATTATTATATTTAGTGGGCTTGTTATTTAATTGAAAGTTAATAAAAGAATAACAAGCCCATATAATATAAAATAAATGGTGTTAACCCCTGGCAATTTTCATGGTATTTCTATATCTTTTTCCTTTATTAAAATTGCCAGGTAATAATATAATCCTCCACCTTTATTTATAAGTTATAGATGAAAATAAAGGTGGATAATAAATGAAATAAGAAGTAATAATAAATGAAAATGAAGTGTTATTATAATATTAGTGACCTCGTCTTACAAGATTAATGTCAAGGTGAAAGGCTTCCGGCTACAACGATAAGGAATGAATAATAATGAATGATCCATTGGGTTACAAGAGTTAATATAAGTGATGAAGAAATATATATTAATTATAAATAACCCAATGGCATAGATCATATAATAAAGATAAATGATCATGATGAATTAACATAAAGAATAATAAATACCAATATAATATAAGATTGAAAGGGAATATTAATTAGAAGATCTGGACCAGAGAATGAATCCACAATAAATAATATGAACTATAATGTAAGTCAACGATATAATGGTCTATTTTAATATAGCAACAATAATAAGACATCAATAATAATATCTTTTGCTTACGAGATTCTTCATGTAATTTCATTAGGCTTTATCATTAATATTAATATGCTATATCTTATGTTCAATCATTTAATATCATATTCTTTATTGAAATTATATAGCTATTACATTTATTTCTTCTTTTCATTAATAATTTATATTCATTATGTCATTTATATTTATTAGTCATTTATTATTCATTCATGTTCTTTATCTTATTCTCTTATGATAATGCAATAGTTGTTAATAATTTATATCTAATATCTTATCATTAATTATTATATATTTATTATTGGTGTTTTATAATTCTATGTCTATTATTCTTTTATTATCTAATCTGTAAAAATAAGTGAATGACATTAACTTTGCTATTCCACTTGCAATCTTCTCCATTTATTATTTCTATCCTCTTTTATATAAATGATAGTTAAATATTAAATGATAGTAAATTTATTATATGTATTACAAATAAGGATTTCAAGTCCATGGAATCTGTGTTCTTCCTCTCTTTCACCTTTATATCTTAGAATTTCATGATTATTTATATCTTTTATTTACATATTATTCATTATACTTATTTTATTCTCTTTCACCTTTTACTCCCTTATTTTATTGTAACCTTTATTTATATTCACCCATTAATCTTTACCCTTCATGATTCATTATATTATTGACTTTACATTAAATCAATTGGCTAGAACTTCATATTTTAATATTAATTTCCTCTTCTACAAACCTCTCATTTATATTTATTATTTGCTTTTCATTATAATTAGTCCTTACATTTTGGGGTGACCCTGGGACCTAAGAAATTATATATTATTATTAGTTTTTATCTTCCATAATCTCATTTTGCTAATATCCTTACGGTTTTTCTTGGTTTTCTATCATCATAATATCTTTTCCATTAATGTATTTCCAATATTTTCTATTAATAAATGCTTGTTAATGAAGAAAGACATAATTAATAATGATATGATGGTAACTATTATTAAAAAGATAGATGTAATTATTTACCTTATCATTAATCAAAATCTCTATCTTCTATAACTTATTCTCATAACATGAATTATATTCTTATAATTAATATTCTCTTCAATCATTAGTTATTTATAATCTCATCCATCTATATTTATTTATCTCTTATGTCTATTATTTATTTATCATTTACAAAACCATTTAGTCTTTACATTAATTATTCCCTTTCTTTTACATTAAATTAGTTGTTATTATTATTTATCAATCACTTGTTATTTCTGTATATCTTCTTATTTGTAATTTATCTTTCCAGGACACATTTTCCTCATTTATATTATATTTCATACACATTTCTTTCATATATCATCTTATTGTTTTCTTTGTCTTTATTATTATTAGTTATATTCTTTTTACCCTCTTAACCTAAAGGTGGATTAATGAATTTGAAGAATCTTGTAAACTTAATAATATATGACTTTAATCTGCAATCATCTTTTATATATATCTTCTTATTGGAATTATAATATCTATTCCTGAATATATTAATTAATTATAGTTTTTCTATCTTATTTCATGTACAAGAATTAATCCACACACATCCTTTTTTATTAATAGACCACACATATATTATTCATTCATATTATCATTAATTATTTCCACTTCTTGTTTGCTATTTTCGTATCGTAAGGACACTTTATTCTATAGGATTCATACGAATTATCTCTTGAGGATGTAATTGCCATATAATTCACTTTACGGTTGTCCTTCTCCTTTTACTTTAATATCTTATCATATTGAAATATCTCTCAGGAATCTTTTCTATATCTATTATTATAAGACATTGACTTTCCTGATCACATTTCCTTTCATTTGTATTTCTTTTCTTTCATCTTCTCTTTTAACCTATTGTCTTCTCATAAAATGATTCTATTGATATTATTATTTATTTATATTCATATTCTTATTATTCAATTATCTACCATATATTATTATTAGTGAAGGATATTAATAGATGATATTATTTCCTATTGTCTTCTTATTAATCTATTCTGGAATTAATATCACTTCCTTGGTAACTTTAATATATTTTATAGCTTATAATTATATAGAGGATATCATCCATTAATATATTATCTAGAATATTATTGATTATTATTTATATTATATGATATGTTGGACGCGTTCCTCTTCATTAATAATATTTTATAATAGTTGTTAACGCGTCCATAGAATAATATTATATTTATCTTTCTTTTATATTTATTATTCATATTTCCATATATTTCTTTATATTTTATAATGGTATTTGCCATAAATTTTATCCGGTACACGTCTTCCTATATTATTTTTATCTACCTCTCCTTTTCATTTATAGGTTGTGTCCTCCTTATTTTATTGTATTTCTCTTATTATTAAATTATATCTGATGTTCATTTATTTATGAGGGATTTTCTAATCGCATTCATCATTTACTTTACATTTAGGATTAGAAAATCCATTGTTGTTTATATTATTTCTTATATTCATTCTTCTTTACATTATATATCATTTCTCTTATAATTGGGGAATTCTTATATTTATTTATGACCTAAGTTATCAACCAAGGATTTTATATTCGGATTCACTCTATCTTCTTTATCTTTAATGAATTATATTAACATTTGTCTTTTTATGAAGTAATTCTATGAAGAAGTCAACATTGGTTCATTTTAATATTGTTTTCACCTTTTACCCCTTTATCTTTATCCCCATATTTTATTTCATCTATTAACTTATTATTATTTATTACTTGCGAATCAATGCCATCCACTTTTATCACTTTTATAAATGAAATATTATCATCTTTATATTTAATGGATAGTTCTCTAGTAATTTCACTTCTCATAACATAAATTCTTTCATATCAATTGGAATTCTCTTTTCTATTTATCTTCTTATGATTGCATTCTTTGGTTATTTTGGTCATCTTTATCTTCATTATCTTTTATTTACATTTCTTTTACATTATATATTATATTGAATCATCATTTGTGGAGAATTCTCTATTTATATATTATATTCAATGTATTTTAATAATATGAATCATTCCTTTACATTAATTGGCATAGACATTACATTAATTTATACATCTTATTATATTACATTTTAGTTCTACATCTTATTAAATCTGGTTCTCGGTCCATTCGCTAACTTAGGTTCTTAATAATAAATATAAGTGAATATGATTGTAAAATATAATAAATTTCATCCAAAATATCAAGGAAATGGTCTTCAGTCCAACTTTTAATTAATTTATGTTCACTTTCTGTCTCGCATCTTCTTCTAATTCTATTATTCATCTATATCTTATTATATTTTCATGATTCATATTATTATATTACTTATATCTGTAGAAAATTGAATAATAATAACCATCACTTATAATCATATAATTCTTATCTATCATTTAATCTATTTTTCATGATTATAACATTCATGGACACTTTCATTACGGAAAAGACAGGAATTTCTATATTCTATTTTAGGATTACTTCCCTTTAATTTTAGTGGATTATATTTATTATTTTCATCTAATATATTAATTCCCACTTTTCTTTAGTCTATAATTCATTAATATTTAAATCCTTTTTATTCAATTAATTACATTAGACAATAACCTTTAAAATATAATATGTTGGATAAAATGCTATGCTTCCTACATCTTTTAATTTATATCCTCTTTTATATCTTTTATTACTTATGTTATTCCATTAAAAATGGTGGCTAGAACGCTGGGACAGAAAGAACAACATATTAATATTATTCTCCTCATATATTTTCATGCATATAATCTATTCTGTCCATCTTTATCTTATTCATTCATATTTTGTATCATTTATTATCAATTATATATATTCTTATCATTTATTAACTTCTTATATTAAAATGATAGGGTAAAATGATGAAATAACAATAAATATCATAAGTGGTCATTAATCTCTTACCAAATGCTTCTTCTAGATTCAATAAGCCATTTAATATTATTCCAGATAAAATAGGAAGGAAATGATAAATGAAAGAAATTAAAGGTTAATGGCTGATGAAAGTAATGAAAGATATCTGTCTTTTAATCTTCTATTTAATCTATTTTGATGGTTTATTATTATCATTTCCATCTATTATATCATTGTATTTCTTATATCATTAATATATATTTGTTATTTCTTATACCCTCATTTGCATTAATTCTTTAGGTTAAAATCACTAATCCAATAATTTAATAACATCATATTTTATATTCTTACAAGCATTTATTATCTACTTCATTTATATTAATCCTTCCTTTAGGTATAAATTATAATATAATGCCATAAAATATATAGGCTATAGGTTATTCCAGCTTATTTTAGGAGAAATATTCTCTCATTTTAATAAGTTATGCTTACAGGGTTCTTCTTTATTTATTTTATATCTCTTTAATGTCGTTCACTATTCTTATTTACTTCTCTTATTATTTGTGGAGTTTTATTATCTTTATTATAATTCTTCCTTTCATTTTTTCTATCTTTATTTACTATCATTATATTATGACTTTATGACCGGACCACCAATTTATACATTTCATTAGATTAAAAGGTTATGTTATTTTATTCACAGTGTATTTTATTTATATTAATGAACTATATGAAATAATATGATGAGGAAGTTTATCCATTTGCAACCGCTATATTTATTATTATTACATGACTTATGAATTATTATCTGTATCTTTTATTTACTTATGTTGAATTTTAATTATCTGTTATTCCTTATTTATTATTATTACCTTTACCAAAATAGACCAATATCTTTATATTATAGGATTCTTGAATTATTATCTGTAACCCAATATTTTATATTAAGAATAGCAATCTTGAATAATAATAATCCTTTATCTTAATCGCTCCTACAGCTAATTTTAATATTATTTCTTATTCACCTAATCATTTTAATCTTACATTCACCACTTTCAAGAACCCATAAGGGAAAATTAGAAGAGAAATCTCCCATTATTATCATTCACTTATATTTTTATCTAATGGTGTTATTCTTATTTTCATTAATCAATATATTATTTTCATTGGTGTTTAATATTATTTTCATAAGTTATTCATTAGTTCATTTATTCATTAAGAAACATATGATTAATTATTAACTATAAAAACCTAAGAAGGAACCATTAATAAACCCTTGACTTTCATGAACCATAATAAACCATCATATAATTCTATTCTATCATAAAGGCAACCGTTGAATTATAAGTGACAGATATTAAAATAACGGTTGCCGATAATAAACATAAATATAATATAATTATAAGGGGATGCCGTAAATATAATAATATATTCTTTAATAATCGGCATCCCAATGTCAAGTAATAATATAAGAAGAGAATAATAATAATAAAACATGTGGATGATGTTGACCAATAATCTCCGGTACACCATTCAATCTATGGGTTAACTTATGGAGATTTCATTAATAAATTACTAATTCTTTTAATCACATAACATAAATCATCATAATAGATCCTGAATATAATTCCTACATTACATTACATTATTTATCATTATTTATATTTTAATCTTCCATATTCTTATAATTTATTTATCATTATCATTTATTATCATTTATTATCCTTTTCTTTACAATTATATTTATATTCATTTCTATATTTAAAGTCAATTCCATAAAAATCTTAACATATAAGTGAATTCTGATGATGAGGAAGTAGACCACAAGTCATCAATTAATTATTCTCTCTTCTTCTAGATCATTGTGTGCGAAGGGATTCATCATATTATATTTATTATATCTACCTCCTCTTATTTTCATCTATTATGGTATCTTTTTCATATCATCAGTTATTATTATTATCATTCATTATTTATCCCTTATGTCTCTTATATATTTATTTATCATTAATTAAAATAAGATATTGAACTATAAGATATATGGATGATTGAATTTCATTATCCTTTACATTAATTGCCATTAAGTTTTCATTATATTATTCTTCATTTCTTTTCATTATATTATTACACCTAAAGAATTATATGTCTTATGTATCCTCACGAATTATCTGTAACCATTATTATTATCTATTATCATTTATATCTATTATATTATTATCTGTAAGTGATCTTTGTCTTTAATATTAATCCTTGTTTTTGGTAATCTTTCTAATTGCCTTTTGTATTCACCTTTATGATGGTATATAATAAACCATAAATTCTATGATTCACTGTTATATCTTCTATCATCAATTTCATATATTAATTTAATTCTGCATTCTCCCATTTATTTCCATCTTATTCTCTTATTATTATCAGTCCTTGATTTCAAAGAATACTTCATTAATAATCTAGAATAAAATAATATAAATCTAATGGTCGTCATTTGTGGACTATTCTATAATCAATAATTTTCTATCAATTTATCATTAACATTAATCTATTAGCAAATAAGAATAACAAATACCATAATAAAGAGATTATAACACCGATAAAGATATTCACATGACATTTTATAAGGTATCTTTCTATTATTTTGTCTACCTTTATTTTAATCTTATATTCTTACATTATTATTATCTGTCATTATCTTTTATAGGTTTTATCATTAACTTTCATATATAATCTGTATCCTCACGTATGATCGCATGGACCGGTTATCATTATTTTCTATTTATATTACTTATTATCTATTTATATTATTTATCTATCTTATATTTATATTATTTATCTTCATTTATTTATCTTTTAATGCATATTATATTTATATGATCTTGATGTCTTAGCTAACAGAATTAATATATTCTGATGATAGGTTCTTACAATATGATTCACTATTATTTATTATATTTATATTCTATGGTTCATATATTTAACTAGTGATTTATTTTTAATTATAATATTCTTTCATTCATTAACATTTAAAGGTTACATCCTATAGATTTTTGTCCATGATTATTATTATTGCTAACTTATGATTTATTTTATTCATTTCTTTAAGACTCATTATACAAAAGATGGGGTTTATCATATTCTATTTATTTCATGATGTTCTATATTTATTTTATATTATTCCTTAGGGACGATATCTCCTTTAATTTATTCCTTCTTATTTTTATTAGTTAACATCATATTTATTTCTTATGTTATATTATTCATATTATCAATTACTTTCATTCTATGGAGACATTATATCTTAGCAAATTCACTGTCAATAGTCTTCACAAGCATTCTTATATTATTTCCTGGTATTTTCTATTCGCGATTACAAATCCATTCACATTACATTTATTTTGGTAGACGTTTATTATTGATGATTAATAATATTCACCGTCTATCTCTTCTTTATTTACAGGGTTCTTCATTTATTTCTTTAGGTATAAATATAATAGAAATTAAATAAACTACAGCATTAATATAAAGGTTGAAATCTATTATTGTTATTGTTGTCTTCTATAAAATCAATGGTTATTTATTTATATATTATTTTCTAATATTATTGCCTCTTTTTCTCTTCTTATCTCTTTATATAAAATTGCATGGTGGTTATTATCTTTTTATTACTTATTTTACTTTTCATGATGGGTTCTTTTAATTTATAGCAGAACCCAGGCTAACGGCTAGTCCACTAGTTTATTATTAATTGCCAACAGCATAGATATAAGTAATATAAGATATATAAAATTATAGCTGTTGGCCTTTATTTATATGGTCTCTTATCTAAAATATGGTGAAAATATTCTAGGAAACACATGAATGTCGTAAACACCCGATATCATTTATTATTTATATATCCTTTTCATTTATTCATTCTTATTCATTTATAATCTCTTTCATCTATATCATCTATTCATTTTTATTAACTATATCTTCTTTTCTTATCTATATCTTCTTTATCATTAATTCTATTATCTATTATTCACTTTATATATCATTATTCATCTATTATCATATTATTATTCATCTATTCATTTTAACCCTTACATTAATAACCTATATTTTTTATTACTAATTAAATCTCATTTACAATCATATCCTTGTCCTCTTATCATAAATTATTTATGGAATCTTGGTTTTTTATTAGGGATTACTATTTTATTACAAATTATATCTGGTATCTTCTTAGGTTTACATTATACATCAGAAATTAATTCAGCATATTTTAGTATTTTCTTTATTATTAGAGAAATATATTATGGATGGTCTTTACGTTATCTTCATTCTAATGGTTCATCATTTGTCTTTCTTTTTATATTTCTACATCTTGGAAGAGCTATATCTTATGGTTCATATTTTTATAATCCAAATACTTGGTTTTCTGGAATTATTATTATCTTCTTATTAATGGCAACAGCATTTATGGGTTATGTCTTACCTTTAGGACAAATGAGTTTATGGGGTGTTACAGTAATTACAAATTTATTATCTCCATTTCCATCTTTTATAGAATGGCTTTGTGGAGGAGATTATGTTTACAATCTTACATTGAAGAGGTTCTTTGTCTTTCATTTTCTATTTCCATTTCTTCTTTGTGGTTTTCTTCTTTATCATATTTTTAATCTACATTTTCTATCTTCTAATAATCCATTAAGTAATTCCACTAATAATAAAATAGTATTTTTCCCTTTCATTATTAGTAAAGATTTCTATGGAAAGATATTAATTCTCTATCTATATCTTCTTCAAATTCATTTCGGTTTCTCTTCTTTCTCACATCCAGATAATGCATTAGAAGCATGTGGATTACTTACTCCTTTACATATAGTACCTGAATGGTATTTCTTATGCCAATATGCTATGTTAAAAGCTGTGCCAAATAAAAATGCAGGATTCATTATATTATTTACTTCTATCTTCATCTTATTTTACTTTATGAGAAGTCTTTCATTCTATTTTATAATATTTTTCACCAATAGATTTAATGGTTTTTATCTGTGCTTTTGGTTTCTTCTTCATTTTTCTTTTATTTGGATAGGTGGTCAATTTCCTGTAGACAACTTTCTATCTTATGGTCGTATCTTGACATTACATTATTATTATCTTCTTATCTGTATCTTATGGGATAATTCATTTTCATTCACCTATTGTTCATTTTCATTCATTATCCTTTTATTTACATTATAATTTATCTATCTTTTACATTTCATGAGGTTTACTTTAATTTATATTTGTAAACCGGTCATCCACTAGCTCTTATATTATCTATTAACTTGGGATTTATTTTATTCTATTTACTCCCTTTTTATTTATTATCTTTTATGTCTCTTATTATTAACCATTGAACAATAAATCCCAAGATAAGAAAATGATATTATATTATTTATTCCATCTG
>CAXAMN010022320.1:13758-26189 GCA_963970005.1 Durusdinium trenchii | reverse complement strand
TTGTTCAAGTTCAAAGGCTCAAAGTTTGGTGACCTGCTCATCCATGCGCAACATCAACCGTTGTGGGTAACTGGGAGGCAGGTGGGACAGCTTAAGTGATTCGGTCATAATATGATTATCATAAATGGAAATTTTTTTGATGACATTGACTGAAATTTCCAAAAAGATTGCAACCCGGCCTCGCGTCGCAAGTGGCTGCATAGTGAAGAAGAGACCTCAGGGAACACAATAAAAAAACAATCAAGCAAGGAGTGTGAAAACTGGTGGCTGCTTCATCATCCACAGACCAAGCTCGTGATTTTTTCCACACGTTGCGCGTCGAAGGACTGCACGGTCTGCAGTCCAAAGACCAAAATTCCGTCTGGTCACAAAACCAAATTTTGGTTTGTCGCAAGTCACCAACCCTAAGTTCGTCTTTTAAAGACCAAGCAGTGAGCCCTTTGTTAGTGCTCAGGTTCTGGTTCAGGTTCCTGTGGCGAGTTCCACGAAGACATCATCGACGACCCAGGTGGCAATTCACTGGACGCCTCAGACTCAGAGGCCACTGGTCTGGACGCCCAACGTGGCATGGACACCCAAGGTGCTTCAGAGGCCACAGGGCTGAACACCCAAGGTGGCCCTTGATTGGACGCCTCAGAGGCCATTTCAGAGTTCACTGGACTGGACTCAGAATGTGGCCATTGCCTCGACGGCTGAGAGGCCATTTCAGAGGCCATTGGACTGGTGACGCTTTGTCCAGGTTGTGGGCGCTTACGCTTGCATGGTGGCCATTGCCTCAACGCCTCAGACTCCAGATAAGCGGATGCCCAAGGTGGCAATCGACTGGACGCCTCAGAGGTGGATGCCGAAGGTGGCGACGAGGAAGACGCCAATGGCCAGTGACCGGACGAAGACGCCATTGGATCAGACCACCAAGATGGCGGTGCCATGTCGTGACCTGCTGCCCAAAATTGATCCAAAAATCGGTTGACACGCAGTCACAAATGTCACTGAGACAAGGAGGTTCAAGATGAACATACTGACATATCAAATTCATCTCTATTCTGAAAATTCAATTCGACAGTCCAATAATTCAAACCTGGCATCATGAAGCTCAGTGAGTCATGCGGCATTAGTGGGTGGGCCTTGAAGTCTGCCAGAAATTTAAGTCAAAATATGTGGCTGAGATTGCGACAGCCCAAAATCATGCGGTGCGGTCGTCCTGCAGCAACATGCGTGTAACCGCGGTGACACTTCTGGAAAAAATCAACCAACAACGATGGGTCGTAGCCGCTGTTTTGGATTTCCTGCCTATTTTTCTGCGCGGGCACAGCATGTTTCACCCTCTGTTGAGCCCAAACTTAAATCCTCCAACCGTTGGAAGGTCGACCAAAGCAAAACAGGGTGGGAGTTGCTCACCTGCGTTCCTGTGCAAGCCTGTCTTTGCATGATTAATACCAGCAGTGACAGTCACAATGGTAAGAATATTGAAATGTCACGAATGATGACTGCTCACCAAGGAAAGCAAAAATGGTGAGAAATGAAACACGCCTCACCCACTTGTCAATTGGCAGTGGCTATCATTACAGAGTTGCTGCTGCTACTGCTCAGTGACCATCATCACCTCCTTTTTGCCTTCACGATCACACAGATCACACCAGCAATCTTTTGAAGTAGCCTTTACACTGTCTCTCTCAGGAGAGGTCAGGTAACCCTTGAAGTACGGGTAGTAGCACGATGGGCACGCTCTCTCCCCGCAACAGATTGTAAGAATCGAATTGCTGCATCTTTGTTGGGCCATCCGCCATCGAAAGCTGGCATCGCTCAAGTCGAAAGTGGCAGGACGGAGGTAAGAGCTGTACTTAGGGATTGCGCTCAAACCTAGTTCTCGAGCTGTCACGCTTTCTTCGGATCATGGCACATAGGGGTTTCAGCGGTTTCTTCTCACATGTGTTGCTGTCACAGCTTGAAACAAAGAGTTTGAAATCATGTCACATAAGAGTTTGAAACCGTGTCACATGATAGCTGAAAGACTGTTTCGGCTGCAGCATCCAATCCGCCCATGCATTCGGTCCTGGCGCAGTAGTCGCTTCAGCCCACTGCGTGGCTCCAAACCCTGCAGCAGAAAGGCCACACAGCGAGGCGGAGCTCCATGGACATGTTGCCCTGACTTTGTCACACTCGTTTTTTCACTAAGCTTTGGGGTGAACGGACATCACAACGCATTGTGCACGAACCTCATGACTATATAATCTTGGCTTATGCGGGCTTTGACACCTGCGAAACTGTGACCTGCGACACCAACATTCCAACCTGTGACGCGCAACCGCCGCGTCCCAATTGCAGCCTGAAACAACCGAAAATGGTATTCAAACAAATACTTGAAAGAATCAAAAGGTTCCACAGCAGCAGTCGAGAAGTAGCTCAAATGCTGAGTTGATGACTTGTCTCAATGACAAAGGTCGGTGACAATGATCTGGCAGCATCAAGGCATGAATTCTCAAACTTAGCAGCATCGAAAACAAATGCACCGTGACAGTGACTCCAATGCCAGTTGACAATGACTCTGAATGGTTGCAATGAAGTGCACTCCAATGACAGTCTTTGCCGTTTCACACATGATGAAAAGCTTTGCCCACACCCACAGTGAAGCCCTTCAAGTTCAAAACCCAGCCGTGGCTCTGACACATGGGAAATAGGACAGGATCATCATCATCTTGCAACCAGGTCTCCAAGGCAGCGTGGCAGAATACAAAAGGTCCCCTCCTGATTGCTGATCACTGTTTACTTCTGTCTGCAACTGTCTACTTAGCCCTTCAACAGTCTACTACTGTCTGTGGTCACGTTTTCCTGGGGAGTCTTTTTGAAGTAGCGCCTGACACTGACTTTACCTGATTCTAAATGCGGCAAGGTTGTTGGTCAAGGTTGAGTTCAAAACTTCTGGACTGTTCAATGCCCAGTCAGTCGCCGGCCAGCCTGAAAGCCAAAAGCTCGCACGCAGCAGTCTTGTGGACGCAATATCCTTCCCCAGCGAATTCGCTACCAGCTGTGAAAGGTTGAAACTAAACTCAAAGCTAATGTGACATTGATTCTGATTTCCTTAATTCCATCGATTCTGATTTCTTTCAATCTTTACCGTCCCACGAATCTTCGTGCCAGAAATTCACTCCCCAATGTTTTCAAGGACAAGATTTTGCAGTAAAGCATGTTGGAACGTTGAAAATGAAATTCGGCATGTTCTTGGATGAAGCCTTCCAAGACATGAACGTTTGCTCGCCTTCAACGTCAGCAGGAACTTCGTTACCTGATTCCAAATGATGCTGAACCCAATTTCTGCATGATTCGCTGCAAGGTGGAAACGCAAACCTCATTTTGCAATTCAACTCGTCGCAACTAAAAATGGAACAGTTTGCCACTGAGTTTGAATTTGAATTGCGCTGTCGCGTAAATCACATGAGCTTGAATGTGATTGGCTGTCACACGAACATGAGTTTGAAGTTGACATGCCCGCTGCCATCAACCAAGCTGCATGCGCATTTTTCCATCCACTGCAATTAAGTTAATTTCATGATAACTAGCTGTCAATTTACAGCAATCAGCTGTCAAAGAAAGAGCTGGTAACACTGCTCCGCTACCATGCGCAAATGCTGTGAAGAGATGACTAGTAGGCTGGCCACTCTGAGGCCAATGTGAAAAAGATTGGGTTTCCTAAAGTTTAGCTCTCATGGTGGAAGCTGCTAGAGTGATGATGCAACACACTATGCTTCATGCTGGAAATGTTTTGCTTCCCAGAGGGCATGTTCAGAAAACTCTGGTGGGTGGGATCACTCGAATTAATGCATTTTCAAAAATACACGCATCCCATTCTGGCCATCT
The DNA here is from genome assembly GCA_963970005.1 of Durusdinium trenchii. NCBI lineage: Eukaryota > Dinophyceae > Suessiales > Symbiodiniaceae > Durusdinium > Durusdinium trenchii. The sequence continues at coordinate 22,334 of CAXAMN010022320.1, read as the reverse complement.
CATCTGGTTTGCTGTGCTTTCCTGTTTAGCACTGATTCCTCAAGGTCTATCTAGTTCAAAGCCGCTTCCAATTCAAGTTGTTCAGTTTTTGAAGGTTCGCAGGTCAACCTGACAAGTTTGCTTGCTGTGGCAAACCCAAAACCCGCTGGCCACCGACAGATGTGATTTGATCAAACTGTGGGGTGCGTTCTTTTGCAAAGCCATGGGCCTCTTAGATTCAGATGATGACCAGGAGCTTCTGAAACACATTGTAACATTGTGTTTGCGTCAAAGGACAGTGAAGCTCTGTATGTGCAATGCTGTTTCACATACATACTTATATATATAGGTATATATGTATAATATATAGATCGCTTGCAAGTGACCAAAGGGACTAGGGTTCCCATGAAATGCCTTGCAATTTATCCTGGTCCCCAATATATGCCAGGGCTCCATCCGAAGGCACAGTGCGTGAACTAGAGTAATTTCAGAAGAAGTGTGATGCAATAAGATCCACATATGCGTTGACCTCTTTCATGTGTGTCTAAACTTTACACCAGGAACCATGTCTTTTTCAAGACGAAGATGTGGAAACAGGAGGTGACTTAACGGAATTCCCACAAAGTGTCTTGGTCTACTTAGACTTCAACTTTTCCATATTTCTTTTTGGAATCTATTTGGCCAAACATGTTCTCGACATTTTCCTTATTCCACTGATCATGTTAAGTCAGGTGGCAAACGTGGACCTGGAGACTTTGACAACGATGGTAACGATGACCCATCTCCAGAGTTGCTGCGGCGCATGTTGCCAGCGAACCTTGAAACCAATGTTGGCAGATTTTGCTAACAAATGTTTGGAAAGGCAACTAGGAGGAAGTTGTCATATTGGAAGGGTCAACATCAATAATCAATGATCTTCTCTTATCATATATTATCATTGTTGTCTGGGGCATTGCAGTATTACTGTAACACATTGGTGACTCAGGCCACCGAACCCGAAGGAATTTCACCAGCTTTTCAAGTGGGCAGACAAGCTCTTGCAGCGATTTGAGCCACTTCATTGCGTTCAGCAGCATGTTTTCTGTTTTTGTGAGGCATGAGTTCATTAAAGAAATGGACATGCGTGCTCGATTCATATTTCTGCCAGGCTTCTACTTGGAGCAGGACAATTTGAACAAAGGTTGAGATCTGTCAAGTTCAACATGGATTCATGGTTCACTGGTGGAAACTTTCCTGCCATAGCCATGGATCAGCTGGCAACAGCTATCAGAAGAAGGAGACTTGACCTGCATGGGTTGGATTTTGTTCCATTGGTTTAAGTTTAGGAAGTTGGATGGTATGGTATGTCCATCCAGTCAACCCAGTTCAAGGTATGGGATCGATCTTGATTGGACAGTTGGACGAGCTTGTGACATTGCAGGCCACTCAAAAAAGATTCTCGCTCGCAAACTGCATGCGTTGATGTGTTGTCCCAGTTTTGTGACTTAAACAGGTTATACTATAGTTTAAATGTTGCTATTTTCTGCAAACCAGTTACCAAAGGTACATTACCAAGAACTACCCTGACAACTGTTTCTTCGACGATGTGCTGTCTTTTGTCAAGGATGCTGAGGTGCCACTGTCACGTATGAAGTTGGCACCTTTGTTGCTACAGTCTTTTTTCTTTTTTCCTGTGTGGATTTTTCTAGTGACATGTTGGTAGTGGTGACCTCCCAGAATCATGGTTTGAGGTTACAACCGCCCACTGCCGCGCGCGCCAGAAGAATTGCCCCCGGAAGCCTGCTGTCCCTGATGGCTCCCACAAGGTTTCTGTGGAAGGTCCTCCATGTGTGGCCTTTTCGCCGTCGCGTGGAAATGACACAAGAAGACTGTTTGTTTGACATATTGTCACAGTTTTGCACCACAATTACTTTTGTGTGTTTGCTTGAGTATTTTGAGTGTGTGCCACATCCACACAACCTCACAAACCTAGGCTTGGGAAACAGGAGGGCATGTCGAATCCTGCCAAACGGCAATGCCACGATGTCTGGCTCAAGGATAAGATGGACCAACAGCACCTTCTCTTTGACAACAACTTTTGGAATATGGTTGTCTTGTTCACGCTATTTTTGTTGTTCTGTATTATGTGAAACATAATTTTGTTGCTGGTCTTTTCAACAAGAATTAATAAGCTTCCCGAGGTTGGATTTTTTCATCCATGAGAACGTGCGACAGTACCCTGCTTCACATCTATCACCTTTGGAAGCCAAATATGACCAGCAGTCTACGTTGATCTCACCACAACGCTTCGGAAAGCCGATGAACCGGTGGGGTGTGCTGAAAAATAGTTTTGAAGAGTTGGAACGTTGTCCTGTTAAAGCCTTCAAGTTCCTTTGAGAGTTGGAGTGATTTAGAGACTTTCAGGTTGAGAGTCTACAGGATATTCTATCGCAAGGACAAGTTCACTTGGCAAGGGCCCCCTTTGCGAACTTTGCTCAAGTTGCTTTGCCCTGTCCAAAAGCTGCGCCTGGACGCAAATGACATGTACTGGATGACAAAGTCCGAGCTTGTTCCTTGCTTTCAAAATGAGACCAAAACATGTATGGTATGTCATGTTTTTAACCAATTTGGTGTTTGTTTCAAGACGTCTCTCAAAGTCCTTTCAGATTGCACCACGCTATCTGCTAGGTTCAACTTTGTGGGCAAAGCGAACTTTTCTACTTGGGGCTTTCGCCATCAGCAGCGGAGTACCGGCAGGTTTATGAGCAGATCTTTCCTGACCGGCTGGTGTGGGATCATTGCTTGAATGAGAGTTTAAAGTTTTCCTTTTTGTCAGCTTTATTTTTGTTGGATCGATAGAGCTATGTGTTCTTCACACTTTTGATCTGAGGATTTATCGCAAAACCCGAGTCCTGAAGTCCAAAGGGGTCGATGCAGCAGCCTTGATGGATCTCTGCCCACTTTTGCAACAACATCAGGCACTTTGTGCAACACTTAGAATCCAGACCAGGAACATTGATTTGTGGTTTCTTCAATTTCAGCCTATACTTCGAGGGGTCAGCAACCTTTTGGTTGGTGGGTCTGAGGTGGAACAAGAAGTTAAATCGGCCTTTGACTTCGGATGAAATGCTCGGGTGCATGGGCATGCCTGTCACCAACAAAATGGCTGAATGGGCAGGACTTGTTCGACCCGTGGACCTTTCAATGCTGTCAAAGCACGCTAAGGCGATTCAACCTTGACAGTGTGTTCATGTAAGATTGTTGACGCGCGGCCAGGTGACCATGGCAGGGAATGGTATGGATGTCCCTAGTGTGGGGTTCGTCCTTCTGTGTGTCAGACTGGCATCATTGAGGAACCCGTTTTTGAAAACATGTGTGTATTAATTAGTGATCTTGCCAGGCAATGCTTTGCCTGGAGCTGAAGGACTGTTCCCTTTGATTTGGACATGCTCTTGTTAGTGGGCGCATCTCCAGGACGATGCCCCTGCCCCAAGTGTGAAGAGGGCACGAAAACAGCCTCGGACTTAGTACAGGTTGTCAATAATTTGGTGGTGACTTTGCTCAAAATGCAAGCGTTTGATTTGGTCATTAGCTGATGAGGTGGTTCAAGATTTCATTCATAACATGTCCTAACATGTTTTCCAATAATCTTACATGCACCACAAATTTTAGGTGTGTGCACAACAACCACAGACCATTGGGTTTTGTCGCTCAATGTTCAATTTTTTGCAGTGGCTGCCAAGCAATGGCCTCGTTGTTTCAAGATGAAGCAGACGAACCATCACCATCAAGGCTATTCCAAAATGAACAGAGTGACTCAGATGCCGATCATGAACAAGGCCACCATCATGCAGCGCAAGCTACCACCACCCCTGCATCTGCCAGTCTTTTTCAAGATGAACCAGATGAGGTGGTGCAACCACATCAGGCAGAACCAGTTGAGCCATATTTATTTGGAGATGAAGCCAGTGAGTCCTTCGAAAAAATTTGCTATACCTTCCAGGTTTGTTATTTGGTTTTCACAGGTTAGTCGTAGTTTGCCCATGAAGTAGCAAACAAAAAACATGTTCTTCTTAGCTCAGGTCGGGTGACAGCTCTGATGGATATATTGCGGACAGTGAAACAAACACAGATGATAGCGAGAGTAGAAGGTCCTTAGTTCAACTCTCCTGGTCAACCTTGAACACCTTCCTCAAGGGAAAACTTTGCAAGGTTACAGATCAGAAGACTTCAAACGAACCTAGCAAGAAAAGAGTCTACAACAATCAGAAGCGAGCTGCTGCAGCTGAAGAAAACAAGAGATTGAAAGGGAAAGAACCTATTCGTGGACGAGAACCTCGAAATGATGAAGATACATGGAGATGATATCAAACCACTTTTCTCTTTTGAATGCTTGAGATTATGTTGGAGTGAATGGGTTGCTAAAATTTTGTTGAATGATCCTGGCTAAGGCACGGCTTCGTCGCATATTGACTAGTCCATGCAAGTGTGCAGGATCTTGCTATGGTGGTTTTGATTTCAAGGATGTCAAGTCCTTCTTGGATACCTTCGAAGGTTGCTCCAAACGCGAACAAGATACAATCTTGTATATGGCATGTGAAACAGACAGCTTGACCCTTCCAGGACGACGCGAGCACATATTTTTGAACCAACCAATCAAAAGGGTGTGCTTCCAAGCCTTGATTGGTGTGTCAAGCCACCGGATTGACAAGATTGGAGATATCGATCAAAGGTACAAGGACGCAAAGAAACCCCAAAGGCCTTCGCCGCTAGCTGCTTCTGTGGATGCTTTCTGCATGGTGGTGTACAATTCAATTGCAGAGCCCCTCCCAGACAGGACGCTTGGGCCACAACTTAACACCTTTATGTTGAACTTGATGGTTCAACTCAACAAAAACTACTATACATAACATAATATAAACCATTTTGCTAATGTGGTTCATTGATGATACATTCATTTAGCTTTAATGTGTACCTCGCAATGCTGCAAGGTTTGTGAGAGTGGGTCCAGCCAAGCGCTCCAAGCGCTCTGCACTTCTCAAAGAAGTGGACAGCTCTGGAACTGATCACTGGAAAGGAGGAACTGTCTTCGATTCTGGTGATGATCCTGATGACCAAGACTTGACTGCTTTTCTGGAAGCGAACACGTCCTTTCTTTACCAGATGACACAGACAGCTGCCTTTACAGACACGTGTCCATATTTCAATACCGGTTTCCTTCTGTTTTGTGTTTGCCTTCATGCTATGGTGTGACTGTGGAGCAGCTCCACTTGACAATGTAAGGACTTGAGTCATTTGACCAGGAAGTATCTTCCCCCTGGCACAATATTTGAAGTCTTTCAGTACTATTGCGCGTGGTGTTCAGCTCACACAATTGATGCACAAGCTTCGTGCCTTGGATCATACATTCAGATCGGAAAACACAGATCAAACAAAACACATTTGGGGGCACAATCAATTTCAACTTTCCGACACCCAACAGGTACGGCACGTTCTTGCGTCGCTGGAACCAGAAATGGGGGGTGATCATGAAGTTCAGACAGCAGTCCAACTTCAGCCAATGTGACATCTGTCAAGAGCTGAAATTTCAGTGACTTGAAATAATTACCGTGGAAAAGACTTTTTTGATACTATCACCCAACAACCAGTCCCTCAAATAGTTTGTGTTTGCTGCAAGGCCAAAAACACCACAAGGTTTCAGAACAAGGACTTACCGATGGATACAAGGTTAGGAGCTCTGAAGACATATCGGGAACATTTGGTCAGCCAATACTCGGACCGTTGCGCGTACTGGGCAATCCGTGACATCTCAGCAAATGAGCTCAGCAAGACTGTTGTGCTTACAACGGATGGGGCCGATCAGGCAAGATAGTCAAACAACATTAAAGGTTTTACAAGCTTTTGTCACCAAACAAAAGGGTTGTAAGTACAACAAGATTTTGTGTCCCTCAAGGCCAAATACCAAGTACCAAGAAGCCCGTCCTTGCGCACATGCTATCGTGGAGCAAAACACCAGCGAGCAAAAATCAAGATACATGGCTGTTGGGCACCAGGATACGTCTTGAGACTGGCTGTGGTCGAAGAAAATGTCTACCACGGATCCAGCCTTGTTTTGGAGCTTTTGAGTGTGACTATCGAGGACATCATGAGAATAGCCCGTGAGAAGGGCTGGCCACAACCAAATACTTTGGTTGTGGTCGGCGACAACACGGTAAAGGAGCTGAAGAATCGGTATTGTTTGGGAGCAATGGCCCAATACATAAACCATCACAAGTTCCAGCAGTTTTGTGAAATGAGCAAATGTTTGCTTATTTTATGGTAAACACCAGTTCCGAGAACATATATGTATATATATATATATGTATAATATATATATATATTATTGTTGACTAATTTTGTTTTGGAGGGCGAAATCACATGTTACTTTTGTTTAGCACAAACAAACCAACAAGTAAGGTATTGTTGCATGATGATGCTACGTGTGTCACACACACACGACGCCATTGGCCGCTGGGCTGTATCACACTAACTGTATCACACTAACGCACTCAAGTTTATATATGGATTTTAACTATAAGCCAGGTTCTTGTTGCAGTGAACAAACCTTCATCTAAGACCAGTTGTGGGGACTGCTATCGAGACAACTGTGCAAGTCTACACAACTGTTGGATGCATCCTCTGTGCGCGATCTACTTGAGACAGAGCTCCAAAAGACCAATGTGAAAGCTTGGGTGAATGGTGAGGTCAACGTGACCGTGCTGAGGAGATACAGAAACTGGAAAGCCCACTTTGACAAGTTCTCTCCTGCAAGCTATGATTCTCAACTTTGCCAAGTTCCTATTGAATTTATATAGTTTCATGTTAATGTACTTGTTTTCTTTATCTAGACATATACAGTTTGGTTGGTCATGGCTCCAAATGGTTCACAATTATCTTCCAAACAAACATATTCAATGAACCCAAAGGAAGGGGGCTTGCTCTTGGACAAGACTGCCAATCATTTTTCTTCTTCTGCAGGAGACGAGGAGCGGAGTTTGAGACAAACGGTGTATTCCAAAACATTATTGTTTTTCACTTCACACGGGCATTCATTCCCTGCCAGACTTGCCAAGACATCTTGACCAAGATGAGGGGACAATGCGGAAAGCAAAACACGACGATGACACGTTTGTGATTGTGAAGGAGTACATCTCATCCACAAGCATTCGCCAACTGCCTTTACTCGTATTGAGGTCAGAACACCGAGCCTCCTATCCACTTACGACTGATCGACTCCTGGTGCTGTGCTGCCGTAATGTGTTCCAACATTTACCTTTGTTCAAAAACATGGCTCTTACCCATGTTCAAAAGCAACATGTTGTTTGGTGCACTTACTTGTTTACTTGTGGTTGTTTGATTCTAATGCTGAGGAGAGATGCCAAAAAGACCTGTATCGCAAGCACTTCGAGATGGTTGGGTTGCTCTTGCAGCAATATTTGAAACACTTTTGGGTGGCAGCCCAGCAGGCAGGCAAGCAGCCACCTACCTTCGAGATTTGGCTGCTGATCGACTACCTGAACACCCTTTGCATGCTTTGCCCTGGCATAACCAGGATGCGGCGCCAGATGTGGTGATTGCACGACATGAGCCCCATCCTTGTGTGCTTGCGGTCTTATGCCCAAGTGTTCCACTGAGAGTTGTTTGGCGGCGCAACATTGGGTGATGTTGATAGTATGCATACTAGTATGCATGGATAAACAACATATGTCATCATATGTCAATGTTATTTGTTGGTGCTCCACCGCTCAGTGTGCTCCAGAAAGGTTGCTCTGCAAGGCTAAGCCTTCAACCAACCCCACCTGTTGCTGAAAACAGTTCTGACTTGAGATTTCACTGTTTGCCAACAGCAAGTGCTTTTCCACACAGAAACACACATCACATACTGAGGCGCCACTGAGGAGGTGCAGGTTTGAGAGCTGGCTGAGCGACAACTTAACACAGTTGCTGCACCGCCCATGTGTGGCATCGGTAAACATTTATTAAATGTCAATCCGATTCACATTTTGTGCTAGAGATATTTTTTTGTTTGGCCACAAAACAGGGCAAGCAGTTGTGCAACACAATTAGGACTTAGACACAAATGACAGAAATTTTAGGGAGGCAAGCAATTGCTTTCCAACTAATGTTGTGAACACAAAGTTGGTTTCATACTCATTTTGAGTTGATTTGAGACCGTGACAGTTTGTGTGTGCGGCTGAAATTCAGAAGCGAACTCGAATCTGCCAGAGCGTCAGAAGAAAGCAACATTCTCTTTGGATGGCATGAAAACGATGGCACCCACAGGGAGTTTGATGACCACCCAACGTCCAAACTTTGGTTGTCGTCCGGGTGCCGGATTACAAAGACTTTCATCTAAAGTTCAATCAGTCCACTGACTCTTGAGAAATCCCAAAACCTCAGTATCATTGCCCTTGTTAAAATTTGTATAAAGTCTTTGTGGTCTGGCACCCGGACAACGGACAAATCAATGACCACCGGACGTCACAACTCTTGCTGTGGGTGCCATCAAAAACGACTCATCCAAAGTTCCTGGGGTCCGGCTGCCGGAGTACGGAGACTTAGGATGAGTCCCACCCCCA
>CAXAMN010022320.1:1422-13748 GCA_963970005.1 Durusdinium trenchii | reverse complement strand
CAACGGAGAGTTAGGATGAGTCCCACCCCCACCAACGGAGATTTAGGATGAGTCAGCCGCTCGCCTTTTTTGCAAGCAAGATTTGTGTTGTTTCCAGCAAGCTTCCATTTTGGAACACAAACATTTTGGAACGCAAACCACAATTTGGTTTTGCATCAGGGACACTCTAGTGGCCAGCAGTTCAGACTCATGGAGTCTCCGTTTCTTCGTTCGGGCGTGGCTGCCGCAGCAGCCGCTTTGAGCCTGAGACCTCATCGAGATCACTGTGGTGCCCACACACCCCACACACCTGTGAAGAACGACGAAGACAAAGTGAAGGTGAAGGCTGAAGAAGACTCTTGAAGTCTTGTGTATGTTTTTTACTTTGTGAATTGCAAGGGTTTGTGTTTGGACATGTTTGGGTCTGGCCCTATGTTCAGCTCTGAGGCCAAGAAAGAACATGAGGCCTCCGCCAAAAGGCGCAAGACGGAGTGGCAGTCAGGTTTAGCAAATCTTCCTGGTGATGTCACGTTGGTGAAGGACCAAGGTTTTTACAATCCAAACATTGCAGTTTATTTTAAACAAATAATCTGAAATGCCCTGTGAGGACATCTTGGACTACTTGGCGATGTTTGCAGACACGACAGAAGCTTCGACCAATGTCCGCAAGTGTCATCCAGTGGATCTGGTCCTCGAAGCTTTTAAGGATGAGGAGACAACCAAGATTACACATGAACGCTTGAAAGTCTTTCTAGAGGAGGTGCTTAAGGTGCATGGACGGAAATTGGAGCAAGCGCATTCTCCGGTACCTTGCCTCGGGAATTTGTACTGGTTCATAGTTTCTGTTGAGTGTGGTTGATGTTTAAAAGTTCAACCAGGTGTCTCCCACATACTGGACCAAATGTTCATGAGGATGTCAGTGCTGTGAAGAATGGAGAACAAAGCCATCTCAGAACATCCGTTCCCCTGGATGCAATTCGTTTGTCTGTGCCACCTGACGGCCTACCATGCATCACCGACTACATCACAACCACAATTTCGTTCATATTCAATGGGTCCCGTCTTCATAGGGAACCGCTGGATTTGGATGTCAGGGGTGCCCAGGATCAGTTCAGCATCAAGAAAGGGTTCACGAGGTTGATGCTTAGCTTTGCTGACAGTTTTTGTTGCATTTTTTTTCAACTTTGTTTGATTGGTAGTAGGGATTTGCAATGTTCCAAGGACTTCAGCTTTGCTGGTCCTTCTCATTGCAGCAGACCTGCACCCAATTGCTGCCAAGGACATCAGCCCCAAAGTTTAAAGGAATTGTTTGTTCTCAGGCAGAAACAATGATTTGTTTTTGTTTAAGAGCGAGGACGTCCTTCTCCCACTCCTGCCAGTGTTTCATGAGATGTATGCTCTTCCATCGTCGGTCGCATCAAGCACAGATGGCGAAATGCTATCGTTCGAAAGCATACAATTAAGTACGCAGGGTGCTGAGCGACAAAGAAAAGACGTGGTTTTGGCTTTGATTAACATTTTGGACAGTGTACATCTTTTTTCTGTGTATGCTCACCTTTTCTTGTGTGACTCATTATCCAGCCAAGATTATGAAACTTGCACTGCGCTTTGAACTTCTGATGCGTGAGCGCCGTTGCCAACCAGATTCAGAGAATCTCAATGATGGTGAGCTGCTCCAAGAAGTCATCAACCGCTACAACAACTACAAAGCCAACAAGGCCATCAAGAAGTGGCAAATATCGCCTGACCAGCAAGCTGCTATACAAGTCATAATTTGTGGCATGAGCCAAGTGGCCCGTGATCTGATTCGCTCTCACTTGGATTGGAACAAGTGGGAGACTAGTGGCAACTTGCTTGAATTAATGGACAAATAATTTGTTTGGTCCTACCTGTTACCTGTCCATTTTGTTTTACACATATCTGGTGTTGCTTGGCACATTGTATCCAGGCTACAACGAAAGCATCCTCCGTTCAAAGCGCCACCAACTCCATGAGGGCCCGAAAGGAGCTACCGGCTTGTGGCAGCAAGTCTTGACAGACACTCCTTTGTCAGAATATAGTGTCCATGCAACCTTTTCCCTTTTTCCTGTTGTTTTGATCTTGAAGTTACATAAGTGCCTTTGGTTTCTGTTCAATACTGTGTTGAGGTAAGTGAAGAGAGTCAAGCATTGCATTTCAAACGCTACAACCACTGGTGGTCGTTGCATGCTCGCACGCAGAAAGTTACAATGCGGAATCGACTTCGGTGGGGTGAGGAATTGTGGAGCCGGTCAGTGGAACACGCATGTATAGCGACTTGGGTTGTCCATGAATGCCAGAAGGACCCGAATGCACCACATCTGCACATTGCAAAACCTGTAGTTTTTTTCCAGATAGTTACCTCGAAACCAATTTTTTTTCCTCGAAGCCACAGCAAGGTAAGTCAAGACATGATCGACAACATGCTGACAGCCTTTATGAACGGGACCTTTGAATTGTATCCAGTTTTTATTGTTTGTTTTGTCCTTTATACTTTACATAACTTTTTCTTTGGTGGGAAACTCAATATCTAAGGGATTACACACAGGATTTGGACGCGTTGATCATGGCAAAACCCGAACTCAGTGTGCAAAAGGTTGCGATGTGGCAAGACTACATTGGCAAGGAGCTCGTGAAGCATGCAGCAGGTGGCACCAGCATGTCAGCAGCAGACCAAGACTCCGAAGTATTGGATGCAGAGGATATTCCAATTAAGGGTTAGCATGTTTGTTTTGATTGTAATTTTAAACTAACCGTGACCATTAAGCAAAGACCATCCCAACATCACTCACCACATTCCAGGAGGCTCTACAAGTGGCTACCTATGCTGTGACTTGTGCCAACTTGAGCCAACTTGAGCCATGATTACAAGGAAGGAGTTAACTTCTGCTTGAGACAAAGCAAGGCAGGGTTTATCAATTCCAAATGTTCAAAAAAAAGTAAACATTGTATGCCACACACAACAAGTTGACCTTCAACCTTACAGGCGGATGGCAACAAACACGTGGCCAAAGTGATCCACCTGAAGGAACAAATCGATTTGGGCTTGAGATTGGCTGATCAGATGATGGAGCGTCGCTGCCTCATGGTCACCACAGACTCAAGAGCGCAGCCTTTGGCCACAATGGTTCGCAGGGTTATCAGCGATGGCGCTACAAAGATGGGGGATGTGGACCTTGCCCGGATGCACCATGTCGGTTTCTGCGACCTCAGCAAGTATGGGAGGCTCACAGCTTTGGCCATTGAGGACACTGCTCGGTCGTGCAAAAGAGTTCTCGAGTTGAATTCTGATTTCAGCAACTTGGAACAACAGTATATTATGTTTACTGTATATGCAATGGTTTGTTATATAAGTTTTTACAGACAAACTTTACCTGTTGCTAGGCATGGTCCTCATGACAGGGCCAATATTGGCCAGCGAAAGCGTCCTCAATGGCCTACGTGGCGAGTACCGGCGCATTGAAGACAAGTTCTTGTCAATGGGCATGGAGATGAAATCGATCCAGATAATGATCGACATCTCATCCCAACATGGGAACCGGACATGATGACAGGGTAAACATTGTTTAATGTTAGTGTGTTTGCTTTGTTGTACCACAGACAAGCACACACACTACACACTCCCAGAGGAATTTGCCAGCGTTGCTTCCTGGGTGGATGATCGTGCTTGAGACCACCCTTGGCTGCAAGCAAGGAACACTTTACAAGGTGCCAAGGAATGCTGAGAAGGAGAAGCAGGACACGAATGTCTTTACAAAGAACATGTTCTGGACCACAGGATGCTGCAAATCATCAGTTCCTTTGAATCCCAGTCACATGATTGTGTCAAACATCCTTTTCTTGTTCCTTGGGACTTTGGGGACACATCCTTTGTCAAAGCAGAGTTTGTTGAAATACTTTGTCATCAAATTCAGGTGATTACGTCACCCCTGAATCTGGCACCTTCCTGAGCCATGAGACTGGCCGCTCTCTGACTGAAGTCCAGCTGCAATCAGTCGGTGTTTATTTGTTGTGTTTGTGTGGGATGGTCCTCAACAATTGAGTTCACAAATTGTTTGACAAACAAGGACAAAGAAGAGACAGCCCAATGGTTGGCCAGTCCTGGGACATGCAAATCAATCTTGGAGGCTTGCCTTTCGAGGGTATCCTCCCTGAAAGGCCAAACGATCTTGGTGCACCACCTGACCATGTATGATGGGACTTGGGAGAAGGTGGTTTGTGAGATGATGCATGAGTTGGCGGACGTGTGCCACATGGCGTCCTACTCGGAGACCGACTCACCTGCCATCTTCCAGTTCGCCGTGGGTGGGGTCAAAGACAAACTTCTAGAGGATGAAAGGGGTGGGGAGGGGGGCGAAACAAACCCATTGTCAACGGTACAATGTTCCAAACACACACTCACACACACTTATGACAATTCGCTTTTGATAAGTGACTTTGGCATACCCTGCTAGGATTGGAAACAATCCCGAGGAATCATGTCTGGCACGACGCAAAAGTACAACCCGGACGCGGACCTATCCAACATCCACCAGCCCAAGCCACCTACGCTGAAGATGCGCACAATGACCGCGGGTGGGGGCATTTAACTATTCCAGAGCAAGAACGGAAGAAGTGGCTGAGTGACCCTGTGAGGAGTAGCTTGAAGTGTTGTAGTTGCAATTTTTGTGGTTTGATAGTTTTGTTAGAACACCTTTCAATTTGCAATGTTTTTGCCACATGAAACTACACTGAGATGCAGATTGGCGAGTTCGCTTGAAAAACTTCGATGCAGTTTTCGAGCCTGTTCCACAACCTGAAAGAGCACCAACACCACAAGATGAGAACAAGGACTTGTCAGTGGAGCAGCCCCAGGTTGATGCTGTGACATCCAGTGCGCAGGTACCACCTTCTCTCTCGCCAGATGAGTTCAAGCAAAAGTTTCCTGAGGTGACTGCCAGTGTCACGATCAACATGGGACAAAACATCGTGTGTCATTGCGCGCAGAACAAGATCTTCATCTCTAGTGCTTCCAGGTTCCTCCTGGCAGGACTGGACGCAGCCAGCCCAAAGGCATTGTTTGTCTATGCTGGCGGATCATGGATAAGCGACTCACCGAAGGCCCAGGGTGACCAAAATTTGTGTTTGTTTACTTTGAAACAATCTTTGTTTCAGGCAAAGGACTACATGTCAAAAGCTGCCAACGAATCCAAAGCGGTGGCTTTTGAACTGGCAAATGCAGATTCTACAGCCCCTTCACTTTTCAGAACACCTTTTAAACTTGTGAAGTTCTATTTTGTTTTATTTATCAAATATTTATATATATTTATATACAGTATCCATATTAAATATTGCTTTTCTGAGAGGTGCTACTTGAAGAGACCAGTGCTGGGGGTGCAGCTTCGGATTCCTTTCCGATGTCACTGTACAAGCTGTTGAAGACCATAGAGGAACGTGGAGTGGTGGATTACACGGTGACACAAGGTCATGAGGCCTGGATCAGTGCAGCGTGGAGAGACACCTGACACCTTCACCATTACCCACGAGTCGCACTCCGTGTTCCGACCAAACCCAGTGGCTGTCAAGAATGTGAAAGGGTCCAACGTGGCAGGGTATTTGGGGACCAAAGCATTGTCATCCTCGAAGTTCCTCAAATGTGTGTGGCGTCCTTTGGCTGATGAGAATGTTTTTGGACATGAACTTACCATAGTCACATAGTCTTTTCCATTCGCTATTTTTGGGAGCATCGATCTTCTCAGAGGTATGAGGCACTATGCTCGCGAGAAGGTCATCGGACCTGCAAAGCCGCTGTGGTTTTTGGCCAGCAGCTTCACCATGGAGCCGAACATCGTCTATGAGCTGGCCTGATCTTAGAGTCTCTGAGTCTTCCATTTGTTCAATGTTTTGCGAGGCTGAGTGAAGGGTACTCAGTTGTCAAGACAAATGGTCCCTGGAAGAGAAAATTGTTTGATGTGTGTTGTATTTTTGTTTGACTGACCTGTCAATGTGGCCAAAGAGTGTGATTGCAAACGGTAGCTCAACATATCACAACATATGTCTTTGTTGCCCAAGCCCTTTGTGTGTAGTGTTGTGCGCTTCTACACTTGGACGTGCTTCGCCATGTCTCTTGCACGGGCCAACAGTGTGGTGCTGGACGTTGATGAATCCGCGGTTGATCAGCAGATCATCGGCAAACACATGCGTGAGATTTGTCAATCCTCCTCTGCAAGCATTCCTTTGAAGACAGAGGATGCCCCACGGTCCAAGTTGGTTGCTATCCATCCACCGAAGGAACATGATGCCGTTTGTTTCAAGGCCAGCGCTTCCTTGCAAAAGTTCACGCTCCGTGCTGAGCCAGTTCCTGCCAACTGTTTGCACTTGGTTTTATGTTTGCGCCCATGTTGCATTTTTGAACAACTTGTGCATTTCATTAGATAATTTGTAGACACATGGTTCCATAAGGCAGTGCCACATCATGTGGCCCGTCCTCTTGCTGGCAACACGGAGCGTGTGGCAAAGTGCTTGTTCCCTGAACCCCAACAAGAGGCAGAACAGCAATGGCAAGAATACCAATTCTACAACCCCAATGCTGACCTCACCGACAGCCAGATTCCTTTTGACCCAGCTGATGACTCCCAGGACATGGCAGACAAGACCCCAATGGAGACTGGTGAATTCCAGGGCATGGCAGACAAGACCTTCATGGAGACCGGTGATTTCCAGGACATGGCAGACAAGACCCCCATGGAAACACCTTCAAAAAAGGACCATGCAGTTGAATACAAGTGTGTTTTCGACCCAATGAAGTTGAGGGAAGCAAAGAAGGCGAGGGAGCGGCGTTGGGATGGTTCCAATGGCTTTGTGGATGGCTATTTCTCCATCGATTCCCCTGTTGAGGATTCTTAGGCATAATTTGTGGAAACATGTTTTGGATATGTTTATCTCATGAAATTAGGCACAATTTCAATCAGACACATTCCAAGGAACCTCAAGTTCCTGCCAATGTTCCTTCTGCAGATCAGCATGGTGATTCTGCTGTTGTTGAAACCCAGGTAACTTGGTGCTTCAACTTATAAATCCAACCATTGCATCCAATTTGCTATCAATTTTATTTTTGAGTCATCGTTGGAGGTTCCTGCAACAGATGCTGAGCTTGTGAACCTTGAGGGTGCAAAGGTGTCGGAGAAACGCCTTGCTTCAACACTGAGTGCTGCTTCTGGAGAGGACAGCGGGTTGAACAGGATGAAACATTTGTTTAAATTTTGTTGGCCTGTTATATTCCTGTGGTCCCTGTGCAGGATTTGCCCGAACCCAACACGAAATCCCAGAAGCTTCGAGTGACCCCCGACATGACACCGAAGACCAAGGAGAAGGTACGTGAAGCACAACTTGACAAGAAACGTACATCGTCAAAGGAGTGGCATGCCAAATATGCAAGCAAAGGGGTCCCTTGTCGTTTTGATAGTGTAAAAACTCCAATGTGGTATCTTTGACCTTTTGTTCTTTGGGGTTTAAACCATATTTCACTTTTGAATACTTTTGAGTATATAGACTAATACATAATATAGACTTATTTCAAACCCATCAGGTTCCTCGGGGCACTTCTTCAAAGGGTGAGGATAAGCAGACTTCATCTACACCCATGCCGGACAAGAAGAACATGTCTGCAGCACACCATGCTCGGTGGGATTTTGCCACCTGGTTTCAACTTCAAATTGTTTTTTCAACCCCCAAAAGAAAACCACAAGTTTTGCTGGTTTAATTTGGGACTTAAGGTACGCGCGCACATGAAGGAACACCAGTCCGACATGAAGACCGCTAGCGCGGCATGGATGATTTCTTCCGAGCGAGCTGCATTAGCAGCCGGAAAGCTTGGCATTCAAATCTAGGGTGATTCTGTGGTGAATCATGTATTTGGGGATGGCACATAGACACGTGACCAACACGTGTTGAGTTGCCTCTAGTTCGAAACACCAAACGTGGACCGATGTGACTGGGAAAAAGATCTATGCGCTTTGCTGTGCACTGTTCTCTCATAAAACCATGTGCTTTTAACAGGGGTCTTGTGTGTTTTACTCTCCTTCCCCAAAATGCCTTTCCCAGCTCTGTGGTGATGTGATGTTGTTTCACAAACAAACCAAACGTTTTGTTTCATGCCAAAACAAAAACAAAACCTAGAGTTTCACAACACACTTGGAACAACTTGGAACCTGCGACTAAGCCTTGGCCTATCAAAGAAATAACTTCGAGCTGTCCCCACCAATTGCAGAAGTAACTGCAAGCGATCCCCACCACCATCATCAATCTTTTTCACATTGGCCTCAGAGTGGCCAGCCTACTAGTCATCTCTTCATAGCATGTGCACATGGTAGCGGAGCAGTGTAACCAGCTCTTTCTTTGACAGCTGATTGCTGTAAATTGACAGCTAGTTATCATGAAATTGACTTTTCAGGTGGAGCAGTTCTGGTCGATCGCCTCGTCGGTCGAGCGAAGCTTTTTCGAATCGACAGCTCATCAACTCGGATTCGGACAATGTGATCCGATGAGGGCACTGGCGTCTTCACCGGAAACCGCTCGGATGAAGCGGGCAGCTGCAATCCAGGATCTTTTTCAGAAACCCGTCAAAGCGCCCCGCAGGGCCTCAGGTCAGCCAGAACCTCAGTCGTCGAGCTCCCCACTGCTGGATCAAGAGAACGCCGAACACCATAAGTGGGCGGCGCGGCTTGAACAGATTGGCAGGAGAGCTGGATCATTCGCTCGCCTTTGGGAGGATCCTTCGACAGGTGAGGGGTTGTCCCCAGCTGAGAACGAGAAGCTCCGGCAGCTCGTTCTTACCGCCGGCGCGCCGCGAACGATGGCGATGTACGTGAGGGTGTGGGAACGCATGGAAACATGGCTCTCTTCTGTTAAGATCCCGGTGTTCCCCTTGTCAACCCCCAAGGTGGTGAAGTACATGATTTTTCTTGATGGTCAAGAGTGCGGTCCCACTGTGATTCCCACCCTTCGCTCGGCCATTAAGTGGGTTTGTGCACGGTTGGTCATTGAGTGCCCTTCCATTGATGATCCTTCTATCTTAGCTCTACAACAAGAGGTGATCACAAAACGGGCTGAGACCCTCCGTGAGGCGGTCCCCATCCCTACTACCGTAGTTGGGTGTATGGAGGAACTCGTCTGCGATCCAGACTGGCCCGAAGCCACAAGAATTTTCGTTTGGTGGTGGCTCTGCCTGATTTTCGCTTCGCTGCGTTTCGACGACGGAAAACACGTCAAACCGAAAGACCTCAGTATGCAAGATACTGGGTTATTTGGTCTGGCGTGGCAAACAAAAGTCGATCGCAAGCGGCGAGGAACTCGCTTTGCCATTCCTCACGTCGGGTTTCGGAAAGCTGACTGGCTCCGGGTTGGATGGGACCTGTTCAGGCAAGAGGAACAAGATCGTGATTTTTGGGTTCCAGAACTCAACAGTCGTTCGGTGTTTCTGTTTGTTCCCCCAACGCATCAACGATCGGTTCAGTGGTTGAAGGTCCTTGCCCGGGAAGCCCTCGAAAAGTTCCAAGGGGAGCGCGAGTCCGACGAGTGGCGCATGTGTGCTCGAGTGATCAATCAGCTCACTGCACACTCTGCACGCGTCACCCTCTTGGATGCTGCTGTTCATGCTGGTAGGTCCACCGAAGAGATTGGTCTGCAGGCTAACTGGAAGAACCCGGGCCCCCTTGTTCTTAAATACACTCGGAACCGATCTAGTGTACCGGCTCGTATGATTCAGCAGCTTGTTCATGAGCTGGTAGCTGAAGAGCACCCAGTCGGTGAGACGGTCGATACTGAGCTGGACGACGCCGGAGTCATTGAAGAGGCTCAAGCACAGTTTTTCATCAAGACCGCCTCTGGTTCCGGCTCGTATGAATATCGTTTCCATTGCTCAGCTTTAGACGACCCGTCCGCGATCGCGTGTGGAAAGCTGCCTCTCTCCGAGTGCTCTGCGATTGGTTCGGAGCTCCCGGATTTGTCAGTCTTGTGCAAAGCTTGCGCAAAGGCTCGGCCGGACATCACTCTGGCTTTTCAGAAAGCCAGCCCAGCATGACCCTGTCTTTTTCTCTGCTCAGGAAAACGTTAGGAGAGGGCGGGTCAGCGCCGGGCCGTGTCGCTAGGACTAAGGGAGTGCGTCGTCTGGTCATGAATCTCTTTTGATAATCTATCCACATTTAAGCTCGAATTTTTCCAACCTGATCTTTTAGCGAGAAGCCATGGTCGATCGAACTACGTACGACTCAGCACGTACCCCGGATCTGCCATTACGGCAAGTCTTCGGCAGACAAAGGCTCCCGACCGACCTATGTCGGTTAGTGGCCGATCGGCGATTGCTCACAGTCGAGACTTTCGCTATGCTCGGAGACAACATAGCCGCAGTTAAGACAACCCTGCAGGCTTTGATCCCTGATGCCACAGATCTGGGGCCGGATGGTCCTGCTCAGGAACTCGCACTGACCTCCCTGGCGGCGGTCTGGAAGACTTGTTCCACCATGCAGGATCATTTTGCAGCTCGTCGTGCACGAATGGAAGAGGACCCCTCCAAGATTCCGGAAATCCCGGGGGATGATCATGCAGAGTTTCGAGAGATTTTTGTAGGTCGACACCCAGATGTCCTGCTCCCCCACCACCGTGAACCGCATCGCAAGTTCGTGGAACGAGTGCAACGAGATTTCCTCGTACACGGCTCGGTGAAGTTCTATGAGGTAGGTGAGATTCGGACAAGAGATGAGTCGATCGCGCAGAAGTCAGGCCTGAGCAAGAATGCTGAGGATCTTCTCAAGGTGGTGGCAATCGATCAACCATCACCAGCAGCTTCGGAACAACAAGTGATGGACAAGCTCCATGCGTTTTTCGTCACGCTCGAGTATTTGAACATCTGTGATTTCTCTATCGCAGCGGGCCCTCTCCAATATCTCTCGGATCTCGAGGAATGGAGACATGAAAATCGAGGTTTGGCCCTGTTGCTCACAGTTGACTCGCTCATTCGCAAGAAGGTTCATCGCTTGAGCTCAGATCAGCGCAAGAAGTTCACCACCTACTCCTCAGCATTGTTGGAGGTCCTCAACCATCACAAACAGCTGTGGAACGATGCCCGCTCTAGCGCTGAACTCGATCGCTTCAAGCAGGCACATCAAGCGGAAGCTCCCAAGACTCCGCCGATGAAGAGACAGCGATCCACGTCTCCTCCATCAGGGACGAAATCAGCCAAGGCCAGGAAGAACAAAGCTCGTAGAGAAAGGGCCAAGACCTTGCTCAAGCAGGCCAAAACTCAGGCCATGAGCTCCAACCAACCTCGCACGGCCGCCCGTGACGAGCGAGTTCCGGCCAAGGAACGGTCCAAGATCACCTCTTTCAAGTACTCGGGCCCTCGTCGTTGTCCTTTTTACAACTGCTCCCTCGGCTGTCGTTTTGGTGATCAATGCAAGAACAAACATCTGTGCGTGGAGTGCGGCAAAGAGCACTCCTGGCATGGTAATCACTGAAGACGTTCGGCCACCCCGGAGCCTTTGTCTCCGCCTCTGGGGTCGTTCAGTGAGGAGACAGCCTCGAGGTCGCCCAAAGCTGCACATCCGGGATGGTCCTCGTGGGACGACGTGCCGCGGGATCCGTGGTTGGTTGCTCAACAGGGACCCTTTTTCCTGGAGGTGTTTGCCGGTACAGCCGGTCTCACACAGGCCGCACGGGCCAGCGGCCTGCCCTGTCTGCCACCGATCGACATTTCGGTCTCGCAGCTGGTCCCAGTGGCTAGTGATGTCCTGGATGCCGATTTTTGGGAGTTCATCATCAAGGTAGCTCAACTTGGAGGGATCTTTTTCACACACTGTGGCACTCCATGCAACACATTTTCTGCAGCTCGCAAACTGGATGGCGGTCCTCCGCCGCTACGCTCGGCACAGGAGCCTATGGGCCTTGCACAGCTCTCATCAGACAATGAAGCGCTGGTTCTGCTGGGCAATTTGTTCCTTTTGCGATCCGTGGAATTGTGTTTGATCGTGTTCCATTTGGGTGGAGACTTCTCGATCGAGAACCCCTTGCAAAGCTTGTTGTGGGCCACTCCGCCCTGCTGCGAGCTCCAGCAAGCGTGTCGTGCGATCGAAGTTGATTTCGACCAGTGCGCATTCGGTGCTCCCTCCATGAAGCCTACACGTCTGCTGGTCTCCTCTGAGCTCTTTGGTGCGATGCGCGTGCATTGCCCTGGTAACCATCACCATGAGGTGCTCAAAGGCAAGGTCTGGAACAACAAGATCAACCGATGGGTGTTCAAGACGAAACAAGCTCAGGTGTACCCTGAGCCTATGTGCACTCGCATGGCTGAGATC
>CAXAMN010022319.1:466-15542 GCA_963970005.1 Durusdinium trenchii | reverse complement strand
TGCATTTCAAGGTCCACAAAGTAGCATTTCAAGGTCCACAAAGTACTGCCCCTGCCACGAAACAAGGAAACAAAAAAAATCCCAAAGCAAAACAAACAAAAACCTAAATTAAAACCGAGCCCTTTTTACATGCTTTCTTTTCTGAGGATCAAATTCCTTTCTACATGCTCCCGCAGCACATCAGCAACAATTTCATTTTCCTGCTTACTCCGATGCCTTCCTGGCTGCGCCGCCACCTCAGCTACTTCCGTCCCAATGCTTGTTACGATTTTGCCCTCCGCTCAAGTGAGGCCAGACCAAGCACTCCAGACATTTCCACCTCGCCGACTTCCAGGCCTGCGGCCGCTGTGTCGCCACGCACAGTTTACTTTCCCCTGCTCGGCGGGAGTTCTCAAATTTTCCAAGAATTTGGGAATTCCTCAAACGGGGTCATTTCCAACCCACATTTCCGAATCTTCCCAATGTTTGGGGGTTTCCGAGCTGATAGCAATGGAGTCATTTTCAATTTCCCATACCATCAGCTCTCAACCCAGCAGCAGGAGTTCCCAAATTCTCTACCTATTTGGGGATTCCCGAAATGGGGACATGTTCAATTTCCCGTATCGTATGAATTGCTTGCCCACACTTACTGTTGTACTTCTTTGCATAGTTGCACGCGCCCGCTTTCCATGCAAGGGTACACCCCCCAACAGGCGTGATAAAACTCAAGTATTTCACTGCTCACGCTTCTAGCTTGCAGAACTACTGCTTACACGCAACTTTCCTCGGCCTACGCAGTTCCCTTTTCCACGCTCAGCGTCAGTGCCCAAATTCTTTGTATATTTCCGGACTCCTTCATTCTCAAATGGGGATTCCCCAAATGCGGTCATTTTCAAACCCCCATACAAAGCACCTACCTAGATTTACTATCCTCGGTTGCACAATCCTGCTACCCTGAGGCGAGACCGAGAGATCGAGTGCGACATACAGATCCACCTAGCCGACTTGCAGGCCTGCTGCTGTTTGACACACCGCTGACGCGGCCTGCCCTAACACAGTCTGTTCCCAAATTCTCCCGATAATTACGGATTCCGGCATTGGGTTCATGTCTCCCAGACGAATTGCTTGCCCACACTTATACTTACCAGGTTGTACTTACCTGCACACTTGCATGCGCCTGCTTTCCATGCAGGGACAGCGGGCTAATGTTTTTCACTGTTGTCCAAGACGATTGTGTTTCACATGCCTCCCTTATGCGGCGCGTGCTTGCCTTATGCACAGCAGAGGACATTTTAAACTTCCCAACGGGCGGCATCCCATTGGAGTCGCTCTATACCAAACTCTTTCTTTCAGGGCCCTTGCAACTGACCATGCGCTGCTTTCTCCCAAAGAGGTGTGCTTATTTGGAAATTTTGCGCATTTGGCTTGGAATCACATTGCTTCTCTGGCTCCGCTGGCCTGCCTCGGATTCCGTTTCCCAGTCCTGCACTCAATTTCTAGTTCCTTTTTTGGACTCCCACTGCAACTGCTCCCATCCTTTGCGCGCAACTTTTTCTTCAACCTTCCTTTTACTGAAGGAAAAGCTTGAAAGATACAGGGAATAGGTCCAAGGATAAAAAGGACAGGTTGAAGAGTAAAAAGGAAGGTTGAAAGATGGACAGGTTGAACGATAGAAAGCAAAGGTTGTAGGATAAAAAGGAAAGGTTGAAGGGTAGAAAGATAAAAGTGAAGAAAGAAAAGGTTGAAGGATGATAGAAAAGTACAAAGAAACGGTTGAATGATAGAAGGAAAAGGTTGAAGGATAGAAAGGACGATTGAATGATAAAAAGGAAACATTGAATGATAGAGAGGAAAGGTTGAAGGATTGAAAGGAAAGATTGAAGGATAGAAACGAAAGGATAAATAGGGAAGATTGAAGGATAGAAAGGAAAGATTGAGGGATGATAAGGAATGATTGAATGATATTAAAAGGAATTATTCGATGGAAGGAAAAGGTTTATATTTATTCGTTCGTTGTTGGAACTATCGCTTAAATATAAATATATATATATAAATTATTGCAAATATTTTCTATAGAATTAATATTACGATAATATTATAGATAATAATTTAGATTTTAAAGGAATATTTTGATATATAGAAAATAGAATATATAATGATAAAAAAAATATATATTGTAAGATATCAAAATATTAAAAAAATATTATATAATTAATATAATATGTTTAAATATAATAAAAAAATATATATTTAAAAAAAATATATATTTAATTACAAATATAATCTAATTAATATTGATATATCGATATTAATATATTAATCTATAGATCTAAATAAATATAGGAATTATGGTGTTATTATATCGAGAATATTGACTAAGGTCCGGAAAAAAATTGATATATTTTTATAAATATATTAATTATAAAAAATATATTTACAAATTATTTAATAATAATCGAAGAAAGGATTTAAATGATTTTATATATTGAATTGATTAATAATTAAATTATTATATAATTTGGAATTATATAATTGATTATATTTTTACTTTAATTTATGGAAATTAAATATATTATGGATGATTTTGAATTATATTAGGGAAAATATTAATAATCGAAATAAAAATTAAAATAATGCGATTTAATTTATTTATTAATATTATATCGAATATTAAATAATATAAAAAAAAATTACGGTATTAATATAAAATCTAAATATATATATATTTAATTTATATTGAAAATTATTTATTTATATATTTATGAAGAATTTTTTTTGGAATATAATTTGGTTTTTTAATATTGAAATTAATAATTATATTTGGATAATCGAATTATTTCTGAATATTTCGCTATTTTGTATAAATAACGATTTGGCGGAGGAATGGATTGATTGCATTATTATTATTATTATTGATGTGAATTTTATAGGTACGATGTTAAAATAGATTTATTAATAAATGTATGTTTGATATAATTTTTGAATGCTAAATTAATGCATAGGAATTGCACCTTGCTTCGAAATATATTTTGGGTGATTATTGCCATTTTATTTGATTAAATTAATTTGAAGATATTCTTTGTTTCTAACGAGAATGATTTTTGATGCCAAAATGCCCTAGATATGTCTAGATGCAAATGCCTACGATCCAATATGGGCAATCGACAGAGATTAGAAACAGATGAAATAGGAATTAATATATTATAAATAATGAAATGAATATATATTATAATTTGATTTATTTTTTGATATATATATATAAT
The DNA here is from genome assembly GCA_963970005.1 of Durusdinium trenchii. NCBI lineage: Eukaryota > Dinophyceae > Suessiales > Symbiodiniaceae > Durusdinium > Durusdinium trenchii. Next base: position 12,300 of record CAXAMN010022319.1, on the reverse strand, counting down.
AAATTCTTTCATTAATATATTGAATATATAAATTATTTTATCTATTTTATATTGAATATATATATATATTTTTTTAAAATATTATTTTAGCTTAGATTTAATAACCATTTCTATTTCCTTTACTTGCCGCTACTTGTTTCGCTTTGGATTTTTTTATTTCCCTCATATATATGGATTCATTTTGTGTTATTATAAGTATTTGTTAATATTATTAATTGAATACTCGGGTCCCTCTATATGCTTTGATTTTTATCATGATATTTATAATATCTAGCACGAGGGCCGTCCAGGTTACCTCGGGCTTGGATAGGAATGGAACGGCACCATTGGACACCAAATCTGATTCCACGAAATTGCACGAGATATGGGCGTGGAGAGGCCTTAACCTAGTGACTACCCGGCCGCGTATTGCGCAACTGAAATATGCTTCAAAAATAAATTTATGTTTGCTTTAGATTTTTCCTGGCGCTTCAAGGAGGCCTTTCGCAAACAACAGATTGCGTCCATTCAATCAATTCCTAGGACCGTATTTCCTGGAATACGTTGTATGTCGCGGAAACCTCGAAAACATTGGTCGATTAATATTGTTGTATTGGGGTGCTACCCAACCGCTGGACGTTTTCGTCCTTCAGTCAATAGGTTGGGCTATGAATGCTATTTGATTAATCTTGATTGGAATTATATCCATCCCGCCGATAGGCAAGCATCCACTTTGGTGCTGATCAGAACCAACTTAGCAAGCTTGGATTAGATAGTTTCGGCGGCACACACCGACGGCCGCCCGGTTCGTTATGTGTGTGTCGTGGTTTTGGGACGGTGGATGGGAGAATGAATTTAGGACGACGTATTGCGTAATATAGCATTTGGAGAGATTGATAAATTTATGCATAATTATATTGATAATGGTATTTTGGGGGCATTAGATGTGATTATATTAATAGGATATATTTTTTAGGATATTGATTCGAAAATATAACTATTTAATAAATTTTAGCTTAAAAATCGCTTTTGGTGATTGGGAGTTGTTTTTAAATGTGTGATGGAATATTATTTTTATTGTAATTAAATAATATATAATGGTTTATTGTTTTTCCAATGGTGGAGGGCAATATACGATTATTTGGTATGGTGAGAATGGTGGCAGATGATATGGAATATTATTGATTTGATATATTCATTTTAATGATCCGAGATATCAAAAATAGGACCGGCACGACCAATCCGGACCACCATGATCGTCATCTGGAGAATATATTTATATTTTTGGACCTAAATATCTCGGCATTCACGATCTTAAAAATTGCAACGATTATACCTATTATTCGCGATTACAAAATCTATAACAATTACGCCTATTATTAATATTGGCTAGATTGATGTTTGGTCTCGAAAAGTGGCGACTAACGAATTAATTTATGATGATGATCAGAAAATATGGGTGGATCGAAAGGGCCGTAATTGACAATGATAGTATATGATAGTGCACACAATGATGCGATAATTACGCAATGAATATTTAATCGAATAATAGGTTAGGAATCGATTTGTCGCGTAAATGGCTACTAAAAACCGATCTATTGGCAATAGGCACGATATTTTCCTGAATCGTATTCAATCGAGGATAAATTTTAATATTGATATGTTCTTTAAATCGAAAGAAATTCATAAAGGCATGGATATAATGAAAACAAATGGGTTTCCCTCCTTAGACATCCTTCAAAAAACAAAGATATCTTCAATTTCATATAATATTCCATGAACGATTTTCAAATGCCATTTGAATTTATCCAAAGATTATTGAATTCGTTATTATTATCTTTAAATATGGATCCACGGGGTTGGCTCATACAATCTTTCAAAACAAAAATATTGGATTTATATATGAAATGAATAGGGGATCTGGCCATGGTGCGGGGGTGCGTCTGGATCATATTAATGATGATTTTACATAATTTATGAAATCCACGCCAAACTAACCGTGGTGAAATTATATTCTTTATATAATTTAAATTTCGTAACCAATGGATGGGTATTACTAAAATAAATTATGATTTGATATGTCGAATACACCCCAAATAACAGAAGAAGAATGCAAGCAGGCAGGTGCATCCCGGCGGATCACTCGAAAAATGATAACCAATTTTTGCATAATAATTTAAAGATCAAATATATATAATTTAAAATAAAACATATTAAAAATCTATTAGGATATCCAATGCTTGAAGATGGAATAAATTCATCCATCAGAGGGGGATATCATTTACATAAATTACGATATATTTTCATAGCAATTCAAAGGAAAACAAAATTAAAGGTCAACCAAATTTAATTTAATGATTAATATCCAAAGGAACGGCATATTCTCTGTTATTTGTTTAATTCCCCAATAAATTATAACACGAATCCAAATTATATAGGTCCAATATCCTAAGATTAAATTATTGCTTGATAATATCGATTTTTTTTTAAATCCAAATAAATTTATAAATAATTTTAAAAGATAGAATAATATTTTTATATTTTGATTATTGATTAATATAAGTTTCGAATAATTCATCAATATTACATATAATTAATAATTTATTTATATTAAATGCCGCCATTTTCTAATTAACAAATTCGTAAATTTAAATCGGATTTAAACATTAAATAGGGTTTTATTCGCTATGGAAAGAAATAAAAATATATCAATTAAAAAATTATATAAATATTCAATATCAATAAATTATAAATATATAAATATTTAAATATATTATATATATTAATTTCCTATAAACATTCAAATATTCATTCCGAAATTAATCAAATCAAATTAATATATTTATTAAATCGATTTATAAAATATATTTCTATATTAAATAAATATTACGCATTATTTGAAATAATATATATTTCGACGAAATAAATAAATTCAATATTAAAGAATATTTATAACATTAATATTTCCAAATATATTAATTTCATCAATTCAAATATAATTCTTTAAATTAAATACACATAATAAATAACATATTTTCAATATAGATTATATATAATCAATTATAATATATAATCAATAAAATTATCAATAAATAATATACTAAACATGTTTTTTTTATATAAATTAATAAATTTATATATTCAAATATTGAATTATCACATAATTGTTATATACATATTCTTTAAACAATATAGGATTTATAAAATATATACGACATTAAATTTTAATCATATGAATGTTCATGAAAAAGGTTACAAATCATTCAAATTCAAATTTAAATATTTATAGATTTTGGTCAATCCATTGTTGATGCTTTCAACCAAGGAAACCATTTCTTCAAAATTTCGGGGCTTCCGTACCAAGGTTTGGTCAAACGTTCCTCTGCAAGCTTCGCGCTTGGCCCAAACGCAGGATATACAGGCGCATGACTGACGTTCTCCAAGACCATTTTATCCTCAGATAAAAACGACCAAAGCAGTAGACATCTTCAACAAAGGTGGGCGCGTACGTGAACGGTTGAATGAATGAAGGTAAACAATGAATATGGTTACCAAGTTATTAAGGCAATGAATTGGAAGAGGTGGCTAAGTTCCACCCCACTATTTCTTTCTGTAAGCAAGACTCCGATATTCTGCTCTAATAGTTCTGCTTACATGGGAGGCATGTAAACACGGTGATGCAAACAACGCGGAAGAGAAGAAGACAAACAGCAACTCAAAAAAAGAGTACGGGCACACATGCTACAAAAATCTCCAATGAACTCAAGCATAACAGAACCTTTTCGAAATTCATGGAGAGCAGGAGTCAGGAGACACGGCTCAAGAGAAAGCGTGTCAAACGCAAACTCCGCAGCTGGACACTAGGCGAAGGAGAGAAGTGCTGCAAAGTAGTGTCCCTGTCAGTGTGCATTCCTGAAACAGCCTACATTTCTGCCACTCTGTGCAAGCTTGAGTTCCAGACATCGCGAAGACACGACTCCCACGTGGTGGCTTACACACAACATGGCGTGTGCGTTGATGAAACTGACACGCTGGCCGCATGTCGACCTACGGGGAACAAGGTGGCAAATACAAGGTTCAATAGAACAGTGGGACAAGAAACATGGCGGCCGCGGCCACGACCTCGTCTTCCTTTCCCTACCTGCTTGCGCAACAAATGCACCAGCATCAAAGAAACCAACTGATTCGTTCTTCAGGCTCATCGATCGTGTCGCGTTCCTGCGCCAGCCAATGCCAAACAGCTGAGCAAAAACGCCGTGCGCAAGACCCTTCACAGCGGCACGCTTGTCAGATCTTGTCAGCAATTCAGCGATGGGAGGTCGAGACAAGCTAAATGTAGTAAATCATACGAACTGCTCTGCGTACGCCCCTTAACAGCCCGCATTTTGCCGTGTGCAACATGGTCTTGTAGCAAAACTCTCTAAAACTCAGGTGTTTCACTTTACCAACACTGTTTCTTCCAGCGACGCCACGCCCTTTGCAGGACTACTGTCAGTTCATGTTCTGTTCCTTCTTTTCACAGCTGCCGATGCGGTCTTGGAACTGCTAGGTCCAAGGACATGTTTCCGCATGGGTTCAGCATCTGTCACCAAAACCAAAAAAGTCCTTCTTATAGAGATGCCGGGCTTCAAAGGCCATGCTCACTGCGCGCGTTTCACGCAGCACTCTAGGCTCATCCCAGGAACGGCTTGTTTGCCTGTTCATGCTGGAAAAGGAAAATGCGTTATTATACTCAGGGCCAACATCTAAAGGAAAGTGTAGTGCTGCGCGCACCCATGCTGCAGACCCCAGCGACAATTACACGATTGCCTCCACGCTGCAGTCCAAGGTTCAGGTGCCGGTTCTAACCCCTTTGTCGAAGGGTATGACGAACACGGCATGTATTGTGGAGGCTGACAGGAAGTCGAAGGATTGCCCCAAGAAGCGTAGCACCATAGAAACACGAGGAAGTTCTGAAAGCATTCGCGTTAGGTTCAATTTCATGCCAGCTGGACAGGCCTCAAAGGGACTTGGACACTTGTTGGTAATGACTCCATCCGAGGACGCAAAGCTTCACCTGCAGGATCTTTGCAACCTGGTCACACTGTTGCCGAACATCATGGAGAAGCAGACCCGCGCGCCAGTCCTTCAACAGCAAGACCCGCAGGCAGGTCTTGGGGAGGGGGCTGGCTGTCAGGAAAAGATCTCCAAAGATGTCACCCACCTTTGCCCTTTTGGTCCTTTCCATGGCCTTCAAGGTGAAATGTCCAAAAGCCCTGTCCTGACATTGCGATATGTCTTCAACCAGGACGCATTCCTGATGATGCGCTCTCGATTTGAACACGTTTTTATTACCATTTTGCAAACCACTCACGACCATTCCTAGCAAAAAGCTCGTCATCAATGCGCTTGTCAGAGTCCAGCTCCTACCTTGCCACTGTTCTCTCGAAGGTTGCGAGTTCTGACTCAAAGTCAATCACTGCTTGCAAAAATTATGCTTAGGAGTGCTCTTCAAATCAACAGCTGGTATCGCTCTGCTGATCTTTCTCGGTGCGCTCAATTGTTTTTGCTAAGCGCCGTTTCGCCCACTTAGCTGCCACTGGGCGATTCTTCTGTGTCACTTGTCAAAACCACATTATGGGCCCTCTGTGCCGCGCCTTGTCTAGCCTTTTCTTTGGGAGTGTCAACCAAGTCAATGCGCTCTGTGTACCTTTTGCTGTTCTTCCACATCTTCCTGATTTTGCAATCGAAAATAGTCTTGTCTTGCCTTGGCAATCTAGTGTGGTGAGCCTCGCGCCTTCAACTGAACAGCCTTGCCTCTTTGGCTTCGTGCTCCCCAACTGCACTGCGATTGAGCTCAACGCTTCTCAGTCAGGTTGTTGATGGCGGGGGGGGAGCGTCACTGAAGTCTGCGAGTGGGTGCATCCTCTTGATTGGACTTCTTGATGGAAATCTAGGCCTTCTTGGTAGAGGATCTCTGCTTGCCTCTTGCCTCTTGCGATGTGTGCACGCACGCTCGTCGCTGACCTGTGGCAACCCTGTGGCAACCCTGCTTCTTCTTTGCTAGAATCTTCTCACCTGCAAACGGTACTCCTCTACTGCCTAGAGAATCCTGAAACGTGCCCTGCAATGCTCATGTGAAACTGGACAAGCATTTTAGGGTTACCGTTCCATGGTGCACTTCTTCTATGGCTCCCCCAAGCTCGGCGGTCGTGGGGCCACCCGCTGACCAACGGAGATGCTCCGCGATCTTTGCCCAAGGGCGCTCGAGTTCAGACGGGGCTACATAAGGGTGAGGGATCAAAAAGTAGAAACGATCAGCATCAAAAAAGTCAAGAGAGATCAAACAGATCAGGGTCAAACAAAAAATATTCACAGCAAAGAAACAGAGAATGGGGAAAGGACAGTAGTAGTAGCAGTAGTAGCAGTAGTAGTAGTAGTCGTAGTCGTAGTCGTGGTCGTAGTAGTCGTAGTAGTCGTCGTAGTCGTAGTCATAGTCGTAGTCGTAGCCGTAGTAGTAGTCGTATAGTCGTAGTCGTCGTGCTGGTCGTAGTAGTCGTAGTAGTAGTAGTAGCAGCAGCAGTAGTAGTAGTAGTATGGGGTAGGGCGTCATACTAAGCGAAGGTTTCTGGCTGCCACGCTAGGCGAAGGTGGGCCTTATCATCCATCTTGTGGCAGCGTCAACGCAAAGAAGATAGTAGTTGTGGCAACTGTGGTAAGACTCGTAGTGGGGTGGGGTGGTCGGAGTGATAGAGGTACTAGTGATAGTGGGGGTGGTGGATGGCAGTGGGAACTATAAATTACGGAGGGGGTGCGGGGGAGGGTGCAGCGCCTCTCCCGCAATGCAAATCAAGTATAGACAGCGCTGGGCTGCTTCGTTTCTTGGTTTGTTAAACGGGCATCACAGCTCAAGGTGAAGGTCTTATCATTCAACTTTGTGGGGTTGTCAGAGCTGAGCCTACACTTTCATTCACCTTTGCGGCGTTGCGAAGGCTAAGCGAAGGTGGGCCTTATCATCCACCTTTGTGGCAGTGTCAACGCAAAGAAGATAGAAGTTGTGGTAACTGTGGTAAGACTGGTGTTGGAGGTACTGGTAATAGCAGGGGTAGTGGCAACTATTACAAAAAAAGCGGGAGGGGGTAATACCCTACCAGCAAGCTAGCACCCCACTGGGAAGCTATCTCTCTCTCTCTCTCTACTAGGGAGCTACCAAGACTGAAGGACCATAAGACCAGCGGACTAGGAGACCAAGGGACTAGGTCTAGGTGCCCACTACTGGACCAAGAGACCGAAGGAGCAGGGGACCAGCCGAGTAGAGACCCAAGGACCAGGGGACCAGCCGACCAAGGAATTTGGACCTAGTCACGATTATGTGTTTTGATGCTGTTTTTTTTTGCTCATGTTCTTTATCTTGTTGATCCTGTTTTTGATCCTGATGCAGCACAAGTCAAGTAACCCCATGATAGCGAAACTAGAGGTGGAATTAGCTGGTAATATCAACAGTTGTATATATATATATATGTGTGTGTATAAAACTGACCAACCAAAATCGCTGCCCAAACCAAGAGTGTTTCCAGATCCTTCTGTATTCTGGATGAGTCTACAAATCCTCCCTACAGTATTTAGTTTCAACTAGAGACGTGCAAATGTTCTGCAACATTGGCACTATCTCTCAGCTTACCTCGAAGTCCACCCACCAAGCGTCGGCGGAGTCCAAAGCAACGGCTGAGAAAAGCGGAGTCATTCCGTCTCCATCCACGTCATCGTCCCCGGGCATGGCACCACAAAGCTCATAGGCACCACGGGTCATATCCTCAAGATGCAATGTGAAACGTAAACTCACAACAATGATCAAAGTTGATCAAACATGTATGCTTTGTGTGGCGTTAAAGCCGGCTCAGCTACACAAATTGAAATGTACCTATGTGCAGAATCTGATGGGTGAGCCCTTTCACCATGTGTTGTCTCTTGGTGTTTGCTTCAGTTAAAGTTTGTATGAAGCTTCAAACTGATATATTGAACCGCTTGCGAGAAGAGCCACCCGAACCCCATTTGTACCTACAACATCTGACATGGATCTTGAACAAACAGCCATGTACTAGGAACAAGGGCGTCACTACTAGTAACAAGGGCATTACTACTACTAGGAGCAAATAGCTAAAGAAGCTACTTGCAACGAAGGGCATTATATGGCATTATACTACTAGGAGGAGCAAGGATGCACTATGCCTATGTTTGTTCAAAGCTTTCGCCGAGCATCTGAGGCCTTGGAAAGCACGGCCCCTTTGGCTCCCACACATAAACACCGGACCCTGGCAGGTAAGGCACTTCCTTCTTCGCGCTCCAAATATTGCAGGCTCTTAAAGACCAAGTTCTCCGCCACGAAATGAGGCGAACCCAAACACACCAAGCTATGAACCTTTTTGGAACCTTTGAAGCTTCGTCCGCCGTAGTTCACGCCCGACAAGTACACGCGGGAGATCCATCCAGCGGCCGAATGAGCCACCAAGGCCACGCGGCGACCGGAGCCCGGTGAAGCGGGTGAAGCGAAGTCGTCACCCCGGGGCGTTAGGGCGGGGTAGTCGGCCGGATCATCTGTGCCGCCCACCTTCAAAATACCACCGGGATTGGTGAGGAAGTCCACCAAAAAGTCCTGAAGGGTATAACTTGGAGGTGAGATGGAGGTGGTGTTCAAGTCCTCTAAAACCTGATTCACGGCGAAATCGATGCGTTCCAGAATGGGCCGCATGCTGCGGCCTCCAACACACGGAATCCAATGCCACCAACTGATTGGAGCGACTGCAGCTCCGTAACCAGCACGTCTGAGATCCCTGGCCAAATCCTCGAAATCTTCACTACTTCCCAGAAAACCCGGTAAAATCACTGCGAAGGGCTTGTCCTTCCTTAGCTCTTGCATCAAAAGCGATTGTGGTCCCTTTTAGGCGAGGCGGGAGGCGTCGACCGTGATGTGACGGGGGTTCCTGGAGAGGAGACCAAGTACTTGATCTGACCATTCCACTCAAACAAAGGCGCCTTTTTGGGGGGGCAAGAAGTCAGGAATAGTCAGGAATAGAGTGCACTTTCTGCTGCTGGTTGTGACTGACCGCTTCCAGGACATTGCTCACCTAGTAGGTTTGACTTGCTGATATGCTGATCACTTTGATCCGTGTACACTATACAGCTTACAGTTTTACAGCATGCACAACTTCAAACGTAGGAAGCCTGATACAACCATCCAGGATGTCCAACTTGGGTTGCCGAAGTTTGCAGCAGCCTGTCAGCATGACTTGGCTGTGAAAACTGGTGCCACCTGGTGCCACCTTGTGTTGTAAGAAAAGTATAGCCAAACTCACAAGACTTTTGGTGTCCCGCTTTGGGTGACTGCAATAGTTCTCCTGAACAGAAAAGCCGCAAATGCACCCACAAACGGCTTTGAGGGTGCTTTCAGAGATCTTTTCTTTCTTTCAGGAAGCCTATGAAACGAATCGAATCGTGAATATCGAATCGGTTTTGAAACGGAAACGCTCGAAACTGAACGGACGAAAACGAACAACGAATCGGAAACGATTGAACCGATAAAATATCCGAAACGAAACGAAACGCAGCAAATACATTTGTTAAACGAAACAAACCGAACCGAAAAAAACACAAAAACGAAACGTGAAACGGCGGAAACGAAGGGCGAGAAAAATTACGAAACGGCCGAATCGCCTGGCACCCCCTGGGTCGGCGGCAGGGGTTGGAGCCTTCTCTCCTTCGGAGAGGAGAGAACGCTCCAACGGAGTTTGCTACCTGTTGCTTTACCGGCTACGGGCCATTAGAGAAAAAAGCGCAGGGAGAGACGGTGGCCCGATGGATAGCGTATGCAACCAGCGGGTTTCGATGGATGGTTCACCTTAGAATACACGTGCCAACAAATTCTTTCAACGCAGGCAAACGGTGATGGAAAGGCAATCCTGTGTGGTGATGTTTGGGGGGGACAACCTGGACAGTTAATTCAGCAGTCTTTCAGACCAGGATCAGACCCGGCTCAGACGGTGTTCTTTGGGCCGGCTGGCCTCGGCTTCTGTGTTGTCCATCCACCAGATCCAAACAAGACGTTAGGTAGAGGGCTTCCGTTTTGGGAGCGCTACACTAATCGTTTCAATCTGAAGGCTGTAAAGTGTATGGTTGCTGGCCCAAATCTACACTCGCACCTGGGCCAAAGAGGCCAAGACCAACTACAGCAACTGAATCCCAGGTCGCACCCGGCCCAACGGAACAAACACAGAACGAGCCCGCACCAACTAATTCCCAGTTTCACCCGGCCCAGACGGCGCAGACATAAAACGCTCCACAGCAAGTAAATCCCAGGTCGCACCCGGCCCAACGGGACAAACACAGAACCGGCAAGGGCGTGATAATACTCGCAACACGTGGGTAGCCTGCAGGTCACCTTGTTGCCTGGGCTTTTGTGGGTTTGAACCTAGAGTTCGAGCATGTGTGCAAGTCACACATCCCAGGGACTTTAGTAGGGAGCATTTGACTTCAACATCAATGGTGAACCTGAGCATCCAATCCAAGGGCCAGTTCCGCAACCTGCCGCTTCCAATGTTAATGTAGCGTTGCCACCAGCAAAAATATCGGAGGAGCCAGCTCTTACCCCGCAGTCTTCCAAGCAAGTCCTTGGGGGGCTTCCGTTTTGGAAGCGCTATGCCCTTTGAGGTCCGGTCCTGGAGTGGATTTCTCTCAGGGCTGGTTGACCAACTTGAAAACACACACCCCAACGGGTGCACCAACAAATTCCCAGTTTGCACCTAGCCTAGTAGAAGCCATGCTTTGAGCAGGTCTGACCCTGGTCTGAAAGAGGTGTTGGGTTTACTTGGCGGGTTGCCCCTCATGCCCTCATTCCCCTGTTCTTCGTATTATACGCCCTATACCGGCCGTTCTTAGGGTGACCACCATGTATCAATGGAAGGTACCGGATTATTATATGTTGATACTGATACTGTAATAAAAATATGGCAGCGGAAACGATAAACGAATCGAAACGAACCGAAAAAAAACATGAAACGGTAAACGAACCGAACCGAGTCAAAAAACTTAAAAAATAAAACGAAACGAAACGACCCCCCCCCCAAAAAAAAAACGAAACGAAAAGGAAAGAAAAAAAAAGAAAACGAACACGAAACAAAACGTGCCTAAACCATTTAAATACGAAACTAAACGAAACGTAGGTTTCCTGTTCTTTGCTTTCGTACCCAGTTGCCCCTCATGTCCTCTTATTGAGGTCAAGCAAAACACGGCGACTGGGGGTCACCTGTTACTTTGGATGGCTTCACCAGCTTTGCACAAACATCAAATATCTATGAGGGTTTAGTTTTACCACCCAAGAATCGTCAATCACCAAGCCTTCGCCTCATCCGATCGCGAAGCTTGCCAGAAAGACAAGCCCTGGTTTCGGCCTTGGCGGGTGAGGAAAACATCGGCCAAATGTGGAAATGACTCCAAACTAGTAGCGTCCTTGCTCCTAGTATGGCCAGGAGCCCCTAGTAGCGTCCTTGCTCCTGGTACCATGGCCAGGAGCCCCTAGTAGCGTCCTTGCTCCTAGTATGGCCAGGAGCCCCCTAGCAGCGTCCTTGCTCCTAGTAGTATGGCCAGGAGCCCCTAGTAGCGTCCTTGCTCCTGGTAGTATGGCCAGGAGCCCCTAGTAGCGTCCTTGCTCCTAGTATGGCCAGGAGCCCCCTAGTAGCGTCCTTGCTCCTAGTAGTATGGCCAGGAGCCCCTAGTAGCGTCCTTGCTCCTGGAGCCCCTAGTAGCGTCCTTGCTCCTAGTAGCATGGCCAGGAGCCCCCTAGTAGCGTCCTTGCTCCTAGTATGGCCAGGAGCCCCTAGTAG
>CAXAMN010022317.1:1020573-1031129 GCA_963970005.1 Durusdinium trenchii | reverse complement strand
CCTTCCCAAAACCTCCAAACACCATAGATTTTCATTGCGTTTTCATTGCATTCTATATTCGTTTCGTTCGGCCATCGACAACTCCAATCCAAGAAAGAGGAGTTCAAGAAGAGAGGGGAGGGAAGGATGGGTAGGACGGGTGAGGGTCATAGTCATGGTTGTTTACCCCCCTGTCCCTGGACTGTCTGGAAGACCGCCGCGGTCTGACGAGAATGGGTGTGTGACTCGGAGAGGTGCCATTGTGAGTAGAAAAGGCTAGATGCCTTTTGGCATGTCCAGTGAGGCAGGTGTACATGGAGTCTACGTAGAGGGGCGAGCTTCAAGGATCTGAGCCCCAAGACGCGAAGAGATAAGCTTTGGGAGCTTCGTGGCTGCTTGTGTTCATCAGACCTGAGTAGTGACATCGATACGATTGCGGGGCCTCTCAATCTGGAGGCATTTCTACCAAGACCGCGAGCCATTTCGCTCCAACCTAATAGCGCTGGCCTGCAACCTAATAGCAACGGCCTCCAACCTAATAGCGATGGCCTCCAACCTACTAGCCATGGCCTCCAACTCAAGAGCGGTGGCCTCCAACCTAAGAACGATGGCCTCCAACCCAATAGCGATGGCCTCCAACCTAAGAACGATGGCCTCCAACCCAATAGCGATGGCCTCCAACCTAAGAGCGATGGCCTCCAACCTAAGAGCGATGGCGGCCTCCAACCTAAGAGCGATGGCCTCCAACCTAAGAGCGATGGCCTCCAACCTAATAGCGATGGATGGCCTCCAACCATGGCCTCCAACCTAACAGCGATGGCCTCCAACCTAATAGCAAGCCATTTGGGTGAGGTTTATCGGGCCCAGTTCTATGTTTCAGCGAGATCGGCCTCGGCCTAGGCCATGCGCTTCTTCCACGCGCTGGCGGCTGGGTGCGTGCCGGTCATTGCGCGGGGTCTATGTTCCACAGGTTTGCATAGGTGAGGTGGGTGTAATAAGAGCAAAACGCTCAATAACATTAGAATGAAAGACACTTGATTGATTTTTATTATGGAATACATTGCCATTCGTTTTTTGATCTTCGCTTTGTCTTTAGTTAACGTCAATTGAAAAGAGCAACTACAAAAGAACATTAAGCTGAAATGGGTAGTGAAGATTCATGTCAGGGACTTTTAGTTCCATACTGGTTTTGATCCATTTTGTCTTGGAAAGTGTGGGGCTTCTAGTGTGGAACTTCTATGCACCTCGTTGGATCATTCTTTGACCTATTTTGGAGGAATCAAACTCAACAGGCAGGGATTTGCAGTGTGTTCCCCTCCGCCGACTGAGTGGATACATGATCAGTTCGCCGACTTTCCTGAGGTCGGTGGCCCCACCAACACGGTGCCACTGCCTTTTGGTGAGGTGGTCGGGTGGGGACGCTGGGTGGGAGTTGACCTGCGAAGTGGCTTCTGTTCAACTTGTTGCAGATGCTTGACTCCAGCAGTTGAGGTTATGTGAGGGGCTAAGCCGGGTGTTCGCAAGTCACTGAGCTGATGTGAGCGCCATAGCGCGCCAGTTTGTGAACTACTCCCGTTTCGCCCGCTTTGCGCGGGTGCGAAATGCCTGGACCTCGGTGCCAGCTGCCACATATAGACTCTCAGTGAAACCGAGGTCACAACGTGAAACCGTGAAACCAATCAAAATTGGCCAAGAAAAACATCAGCCGTTCAGAACGCACCGGAAGCGAAAGGAAGCGCTGGTAGCGTCCTTGCTCCTAGTAGCGATGCCCTTTGTTCCTAATAGCACGAATGCTCCTAGTAGCGATGGCCTCCAACCTACTTGCGATGGTCTCCACCGAGCATAGCGTCCTTGTTCCTAGTAGTGTCCTCTTGCTCCTAGTAGTAAGGCCATGAGCGCCCCTTCCATTCGGAATGCCCTTCGGCTCAAGTCTCACTGCCCGGTGGGGGCCCAGGTGCCGACAACGGGATCTCTCCATGGCTCCCGTTGATGGGATCCACTTGAACACGTTACTTGGGACACTCCGAGCCACTCCATGAGGACTAGGACCTAGAGGACCGTAGGATCAACACTCCCAAAAGAGGCTCCATTCTTGGATTCTTTATGATTCTTTTGATTTTAAATTATCTTCCCCGGTGGATTTTCCATCTGAGAATCTTGGACTCTCCACGGCTGAGCCTTTGTGAAGCGTGGCCACCATGAGCTTCCTCTCCGCCCCGACGCTGCGCAGTGAAGCCTATTTCAGCCCGGGCGCCAGCGAGAAACTTCAGAGGCTCCAGCAATCTCAGCAGCTGGCGCCCGTGGCACTCAGCAGGAGAAGGGGGTTCTCAGGGCTGAGAAGAGCTCCCTCCCTTCGTTTCAGAACAACTGGGTCAGAATGGGGCGACCTTGCAGAGTTCAGAATGGACCCCCCGGCACCGCATTCCATTCCAAAACAAGGGTCTCTCTGAAAACTTCGAGCCCCCCCACACCCGAAAGCAAAAAAGCTCAGGGGGGCACCTTCCATGGCTGAGAGCGATGGCCTCCAACCTAAGAGCGATGGCCTCCAACCTACTAGTACTAGTGATGGTTGTTCTGAAGTGAAGCTGCAGGATTTGCAACTTCAGCCTGGGCTCACTGGTTCTGACAGCCAAGCCCTCACAGAAGCTGCCCATTGAGCGGGAGGAGCAGCTCGGCCTATGAGTGTCTTTGGTGTCCCAGCTGCTTCGTTTCAGTGAAGCCCGACATGTTTGGAGATGAAGCGCCTGGGCGTGCGAAGAAAGAACCACATCCAAACGGACGTAGGTCAACCGAAAACGACCGTTGCGACGAGGATTCGCCTGAAGACCGCGCTCTTGGGGATCGATTGGGTGAACGCTCCCGTGGACGCGAAAGCCGTGCTGTTGGTCTTCCCAGGCATCGGTACCAACTCCAGGAGCCCAGCTGTTGGCTGTTGGGATCCGGTGAATAAAGAGCCTTGCGTTCGTTTTGAAGCCTTAAGGCAACGATTGGACCAAAAGGTATATGATTCGCCCGGTGTTTTCGCTATATGACTTATATGACCTTTGACAAGACCAGGAGCGGCTTTGCTGGGATGTCGGCGCACCACTTGTCAACCAGCTTCCCGAGCCTCCGTGTGGGTGTTCCTTGGAGAAGTTTCAAGACAGACTACAGCCTTGTGTGGAACACGCAGTTGATCTTGTTGCGGTGGATCTTGGCGATGCCATGTCAACGGATCTTCAACATGCCCACAGGGCATTGAGGCAGGTCAGGCCCTGACGCCGATTGAACCCCCCTTGAGAGGTCACCGACACTGTCTTTGCTTGTTTTTGGAGTTGAAGCCTGAGGTTGCAGTGCTTCAAGGACACGACGGTCTTCCTTTGCAGTCGACGTGTTTTCCTGCGACTGCCTATGTGTCCATGGGCGACACTGGACGCATCATCGAACATACGAGTGCGCAATTTCCAGGCCCGGAACTTCAGTCCTGTGGCCGAAGCGTTTCTCGGCTCGTCCCCCGCTCAGACGGCTCCGCACCTCCAACCCTGGCGGACGACCGGATGCGGCAGGTCTTCCCTTGGTCGTCATGGCGTGCTCCATTGGGGCGGCGCACTTCACTCACTGGGCTGGACAGGGATCCGGGGTGGAACAACCGTTGGTCGGCGACTCGTAGAGCAGGGGAATCAGGGGATACGCCAAGACATCTTGTGGCGAAGTAGATGCGAAGTAGGATGCCACATCATACCACCATTCCGAATCATTGGGAGAGATGATAGTACAGGAGGGGAAAGCACCCACACTCAGGCATTGCCAGTGAAATCAACATTCAGCGTAATCACCCAAATGCCTAAGACAAAACATGAGAATGAATGACATTAGATGCCTGGCACGCTGCGCGAGGAACGCATCCGGAGAAAGCCAAGCAGTGTCGTGTGGTTGGAGCCGTTGGGAACTCAGCCCTACCACACTCTGTGGTGGACAAATGTCGCGACTGTCCCAGGCGCACGTTTTCCAAACATAGATCCTGGCCTGGAAAAAGCCCGCGATGAGGAGGAAACAAGTTGAAATGTACTCTTCATGGCTTTTATTCCCGTCTTCTTAAATAGGCATTGAAGAATTCCAGAATCCTAACGTGAGTGATTCAAGGAGAGTCCGCTGGTGAAGATAAGACACTTGAATCTGCCTTCAAATGCATTCATCACTCATCACTCACAGCATTGCTACCTTGCCGGTGTTTGCATTTGCAACTCTTAGATGGATCATCTACCAGAAGATATCTCGAAGACATTCTTCACCTGCATGCTCCCAGTCTAGCCACTCCAATTTCATCTAAAAGAAATAACTATAACACTTCTTCTAGCTACCAGTCTAGCCACTCTTCTATTCTTTGCTTCTGCGGTTGCCAAGTCTCTACACTTCCCCAGGTGTTGGTGTGTCACGGCTATGCCTCGCGTCCCGCGGCCCATGCGGTGGACTCCTCCGGCGCGGCGCCCTTCATTCTGGGTGCCTACAGGGATATACTCAGGCGCCGACGCGGGGCACGCCGCGGTGCGCCGACGCGGGGCAACTGCTGGGGCTTGGCTCAGAAGCTGAAGCTGGTTCGTTTGATAACAGGATGGTGCATGTGTTTCCCCCCCGAAGGTCGCCTGAAATTCTTATTCTTTCGCTTCTTTCCAGCTTTGAGGAATTCCAGCTTACCTGCATGGCAGACACCAGAAGAATCCCTGACGCCGTCGTCGGCGGATGGATTTTGGGGTGCAGGAGGAACGTCCCGAATCTCGAGATTTTTGCGGATGACTTCCCGGACTTTGAGCCCTCCAAGCTCTGGGCTGCCCAGACCCTCCGCAGCTCGGCGTCTGGTTTTTGGTGATTTTCTTGAAGTTCATGTGCGATGGGTCTGGATGGACCTGGATGGATTTTTACATCCGTACTTGGCCGGCCTGCAAGTGAATATGGTCCCAAAAGTTCACTTGAAGCCCAAGCATAAGCACCTGGTGCTGGGACAACCTCAGCAATGCGTCCAGCAACCGAGGTGAATGGGATGAGGCTCTGCTGCCGGTGTATGGCATCCAGCGCTATGAGGCAAGGGTTGGGCCAACGCCTTGCCCCGATGCATCACACTGTGACCCCCAACCACCGCAGGATGTCCTTGATGCGGTGGATACCACCCCAGAGATGCTCCAAGCTCTGCCGATGCCCGTGGTGTTCGTTGGAGCGGCCAACGATGCTCGTCGGCCGGGTTTCGCCCTACTTGAGCGGCGGGGAAAACGGATAAAGAGACACGTTTTTGGTTGAACTTCTTGTTGAGATGCTGAGAGCGTGAAGAGGACAAGGTGTTCAACTCGACAGATGTGCGCGATCACAAGCAGAACCTGAAGAACATTTACCGCCTTTACCTGGCCAGATGTTGCAGTGATTGGAGCCTGAGGACCCCATCACTCCCTCGACGCGGCTGCTGGAAGGGCAGGTGCACCAGTCGGGTGGCCTCAGCAGTCGACGTTGGTTTTTTTTGGGGCGTGGTGTTTCGAGGAGGGCTTTGTTAGCATGTTAGGAAGCTTTGGAATACTGTAGAATGGTAGGCCGTCCAGGTTTAGGGTATGCATGGGCAGGGAGGTTTCATGCAATTTCTTAGATTTAAGGAATCCCCGAACTCCAAGTTCTGCTTTCCATCTCCAAAAAGCTGAGTTTGAAGATGTCATCCAACTGAAGCTCCACGTGAGCTCACACTCCTGGCCAAGCTGCACAACTTGGAACGCTCAACAAATGCCAAGACCGAGGCTGGTGCCCGATTCCGCATTGATTCACTTGAGTCACGGGAGCCACATGGCCTGGTGGCAGGGGCCTTTCTGGCAGATGTCGCAAGAATGGGCCTGCGAGACTTGGCGAGGCATTGGCCGGGTGGTGTCACGGTCTCCGGAAGATGGCCTGAGAATGGGTCAAACAGGGTCAAACAAATGTTGAACCGTCTTCTCTGACGAGTCACTTCACCAAGGACCTCATGACGGAGCTGGTCTCCATCCTCGCCGATATGCCAAAGAGGCCAACGTTGTTCGGCAGCGGTGTTGCAAAGAAGGATTACCTGCCAGGATTAAGCGATCTATGTTGGAAAGGGTTTAGCCAAAGCCCAAAAGCTGTTTAAGAGCTCTCTAATCGTTAGTTGTTTTTCTCTCTGTAGCCTTGGACGTTCAAACGTTCAAACACCGTTTGGCAATTTGAACTTTTGAGCCACAAACTTGCAGTTCTTTTTTCTTCAGCCTGAGCCTATCCCCAAAGGGTTCATTAGACCCGGAAAAAATATGAGTCGCTCTCGCAGCCTATGGCTTCGGTCCCGGTCCTGGTGGATGTTTCCGGGCCGATTCGTCCAGGCCGGCAGAGCAAGGGCCAAAGAAGTCGATGTTCTGCGTGGCATGCGAGGCGCGGATCATGGGAGGGGCTCACCTGAGGATGCCTGACCAAGAAGAACACTGCTGCTCCTACACACACACACACGTGCACATACACAGAGACACTTTTTTAAGTTTCTTACACCATATAACATATTCTCATATTTCATATTTCTTTTTGGATTAGCTCCTTTGCTTTGCGATGAGCAGTTCGTTTGGCATGTTTGGTGGTCTCCGCTTCACCACCGTGGCCTACTTGAGGCAGTCGGGAGGATGTTTGGACAGTCGCATGAGGGCAGCAAGTGAGATGGCTCCGCGGAGCTGGGAGCCGGAAAGCACATGAAAAGCACGGAGCATCCTGAGGAGATCTGGGATATTCAAGGCGGCTGATTCTTCTCGAGCCAAGACTTCTCTTGAAATCAAGTAAATCTTGGAATGTTTTGACATCTCCAACCGATCCCATGCCAAGATCTCCCCACCTTTTATCTGCCTGTGATCTGTTGCCTAAGATGTCGTGATGCCTAAGACAGGCCACGGCTATATGTGGGTTGCTTGAGCTGGCCATACATGCAGGAAAGAGCACGGTGAACTGCGAGTTAATTTGAGAACGCACTCATTTCTGGAAGAGCGGCAAGTTCTGGTTCAATGGCACATGTTCCAAGTCGTTAAGGATGATGAGGATTGTGCCTTGTGCCCCCCTTTGGTTGAAGATGTGTCGCTTTTGGGATGGTTTTGTTCCTGCTCTCAGCAGGAGGTGGCCAGGAGAAAGTCAAACCCAACACGTCTATATGCTTCATGATGGGCCCTGATGCTTGGCGTCGCTGGATTAGCCAACCCGTTGAATTAGGAATTTCTAGAGACCAACCGTCACAAGTGGAGACTTAAGACCAAGTGCCAAAAACCACGATGTTGTAGACCTAGAGCTTGATTGCGTTTTCCTCATGGGGGTCTGCTTCCAGGTGGCCGATCTCTTTTTGAATGTATGCTGAAACAATTCTGCACCCTCAATACACTTAACAAAAAGGAAGCGACACCTTCTCACCGGGCCCACCATTTCGAAGTTCCCGCTGCAGCGCCCGAAGTGCCGCTGGTTTGGCGCTTTTTTGGGAACCCCGCGTGGAACACGTCGGGCGAAGACCTCGGTGACACCGCGGAGACGCCATGAGTTGAAAAGAGCAGAAGCCGAGTGGTGTGGAGTGGGTGCAGCCGAGTGGGAGGTGGGTCCCAAGGTCAGCAGTGGAGGATGGTGGAAGGATGGGCGTAGATGGAGAGCCTTGATGAGCCACGTGGAGAACGTTCGGCCTCAAATCTCGTGAAGTCCTCCTCGGTGACTTGGTGTCGTGAGGTCTCGGATGCCCAGGAGCTCTTGTTGGAGCTCTTGAAGGCGGGAGGATCTGGAGTTCAACCAAAATGGTTGGTGGACTTGAAAGGGCAAAGGATCCAGGTGCTCTGTCTATAGCTTGAGTACGAAAGGTGTATGTACAAGGGGCCTTTTGGCAAAAGGGTTTTGTAGAAGAGTGGCGGTTTGTAGTGGAGTGTGTGCAATGCAGGGTTCCTGATTCTTGAAGGGATTGATGATAGGCGATTGGGTGTTCTTTTCTTGCTTTTCAGGTGTCATTTGTCTGTTTATTTCAACATTGGGAACTGTTACACGACATCGGCTGACGAAGTGCAATGAAGAATCAGCAATGGACATCAAGGCCAGCCTGGTTTTGTAAAGTTCAGCTTGACAGGGAGAGACCGAACAGTGCGGTTACAGTCCGTTGATGGGCAATTTTATGCAGAGAAACTGACTGAGAAAGCTCACTCCTGGAGCCTCGTTAGTGCCGATGCACAAGGGACATGCATTTGCAATATTGAAATGCCGGGCTTTATTCTATATGCCATGCATATGCTTTATACCTCCTTATTGCCGTTACTTTGCCTTATTCATGGCTTTGAGTCGGCCGTATAGCTCCAATGATGTCGGGTGTGGCGGGAGTCAGGCCAAGACCATCGATCGGACGGAAGCCGACCAAGAAGAGCTGCGACCGGGCCGCGCTTGGAGAAGCGGTTTCGGGTCGCAATGGACGTGGCATCTCTTTAAACGGTCTTCTGCGCTGCACCTGTTTGCTGTTCATTTTGGAACCCTACAGGTGCAGCGCCTCCGGGCACGTAGGTTAGTGATGTTGGCTTGAGACTTGGGTACGCGGGCTTCTCGTAGTCCCGGTTTGTGTGTTCACTGGTCGAAATTTTCGCCTCTGGAGTGATCAAATGTTGGAATTGAGCCCTTCCCAGATCTTGCAAAGCAAGCTAGAATCTAGAAGATGACCGCCCTTATGTGATTGGCGTTGTGGAGTGCCTTGGCCGAGGCTAGCTGAGATCGGTGGGCTCTTCATGAAGTCACTTGGCCAAAATTCACGGTGCTTTGTTTTCACAGCTGACAGCACTGTTCATTCCAGCAGCTTGACCCTCCACAAAAGAAAACCAACACAAGTGTCACAAGTGACTGTGAGGCACGAGGGTTGCCACTGGGCCTCGGGGCAGCCTTTCTTGGACCTGTTGGCCAAGTCCTTTGAGGCCAGATTCGTGCTGTTCTTTCTTCCTTCGACATCTTTTTTCTTCAAGAAACTCCATTGATGAAGACCTTCTATGTGGTGTGCGTGACCATGCCAACTGCGGAGGCAAGGGCGAAGATCTGGCAGCACATGCGCTGGTACAACTGAAGAGTGTTCCCATGTGATGTGGAGGGTTTCGGCCAGCATGGCGCTGGTTAAACGGCACAAGCTGAGGGCCAAGGATCCCGGTAGACGGCGTGTGGCTCCAGGCCGAGACGAAGCAGTCTCTCAACCGGCCGACGCCGACGTGTGTGATCCGTGCGATGGAGAAAAAAGGACATGTTCAACATCAGAGCTGCGGGGTGCAGGTGAAGGGTGAATGCATTCAGGCTATACACGAGTATCATATGAGTAGATAGCGACTGTTCCAGACAGATGGCTCATGATAACGAAACGCATGCAGATTTGGTGATGTTGGGCCAGTTTGTCTGAAGGAAAGCTGACACTGCTTCAAACCGAATGCTACCCAACGCAATCTCCTCGAAACAGCTACTGCATATAAATGTGTCTGATCCGGTCCGGACCTGCAGACCAGTCCTTAAACCTTCTAAACTCCTGGAAATAGAGGTAAGGGAACAAAAACGATCCCGGCTTGATCCTGCAAGCGACCTCTATGCAAAACGATCCTTGATATGCCATTTGCATCAATGCTGGTGTTTTTGCTTGTGATGATGCGAGCAGCCAGGCCCAGGTGAAAGAAACACAGATGCTTCAATCCTCGTTGGACACTTTTGCGCCACAACAAACTGTCCGACACTTTGTGGATTCTACCGAGGGTTGCGGCGGTACTAGCGGCCGTTTTCCTCACCCCGGATGGGCCGTGCGGCAGAAGCAGCTTCAGGCCCCCACTGGAAGGGAGCATCTGAGAGCCTTGGAGTTGTGCTAAACGTTGTTCGATTGATCTTGAAGGTTCAGTTTTTGTGCAGGTGCTTGAGCATCTTTGCTGGCTGGCAGTTTCTCAGGTGAAGTGACGCATGAGACCTGCATGGAATAAATTCGACGGGCCATCGGCTTGCTGTAGATGGCGGGGTGATTCTCAGTTCAAGCATGTTCAAACAATTTTAAACATTAACGCGCATTTTGCATGTGTCCAGTCTGGCCACTGCTGTGAATCGTCCTAAACTAGACCACCTGCTTCCACTTCAAAAAGTGTGAGGGTAATCTTGCATCCTTTGCCTGCGCCATGGGGACCTCCTTGGCCACACAGCTCATTTGCGGCAGCTCTTGCGCTGTAGGGCTGTACAAACTCAACGAGGCCATCCAGAGAAATACATGCGCTGATACGATCAACAATCGTGGCAATTCCAGATACAAAGAGGCAGTTGCATTCAACGACAGTGGCTTCTCCAAAGACTGTCCTGGCAAATATGAGGAGGCCATTGAGGACTACAACAGGGCCATTGAGCTGGACCCAAACTATGCTGTTGCATTCTGCAACCGTGGCATCGCCAAAGGCAAGTTGGGCAGGTACGAGGAGGCCATTGAGGACTGCAACAGGGCCATTGAGCTGGATCCAAACTTTGCCTCTGCATTCTGCAACCGTGGCAACTCCAAAAACAATCTTGGCAGGTATGAAGAGGCCATTGAGGACTACAACAGGGCCATTGAGCTGGACCCAAAC
>CAXAMN010022317.1:948000-1020563 GCA_963970005.1 Durusdinium trenchii | reverse complement strand
ACTACAACAGGGCCATTGAGCTGGATCCAAACTTTGCCAGCGCATTTCGCAACCGGGGCAACTCCAAGCACAGTGTTGGCAAATACGAGGAGGCCATTGAGGACCACAACAAGGCCATTGAGCTGAAGGCAAATGATGCCATCGCATTCCGCGAGCGTGGCAACTCCAAACACAATCTTGGCAGGTATGAGGAGGCCATTGAGGACTTCAACAGGGCCATTGAGCTGGATCCAAACTACGCTATGTCTTTTTGCATGCGTGGGAGTTCGGTGCGATTGCTGGGCAACCATGAGGCTGCCATCAGAGACCTTGACAAGGCCCTTGAGCTGGAACCAGAGAATGCCCTTTTCTTTCGAAGCCGCGGTGATTGCAAGCAGGCCATTGGCAAGCACGAAGCTGCGATCGAGGACTACAACTTGGCGATTGAGCTGAATCGCGACGATGTCATAGCAGTTGCTAATCGCAGCTTTTCGGAGTGCGCTCAAAGGAAACTCGACAAGCCGCCGATAGATGTGGAACTCGTGTGGCTGGTGGAGAAGCTGAAACAATTGCAGAAGGAAGTGAATCAGCCCATCGATTGCTTGCTCAAGCAGGTGATGGAACAGACATTGGATTTTGATGAGGTCCCGGGCGCAGTGAACTCTAACCCAAACATGCAGTTGCTGCCGCCCTCGCAGTTGGACCCGACATCTGACAGCGGCTCCTCCGTTTGTTCGTCAGGCTCATGGATTGATGTGGGTTCTCAAGGGTCTTGCTGCTTCCTCCCTGACACCTATTTCACCGTTTTGATGGAGGATGGGGAGGTTCTTACGCCTGCCCGACGGCTATTCCAGGGTGCCAACGTCGTTGCAGCCAATGGACGAACGACCGAGGTGACTTTTCCGCCGGAGCAACACCAGGTCCATGCGGTGATCGAGCTGCAGGCAGGTGATGCTTTTCTGGTGGTCAGTCCAGACCATCGAATCCTGGTGCCTGGAAACGTGACGGTCCAGGCACAAGACTTGCATGTAGGGAGCGAAGCAACTGGACTTGATTCAACGATTCAACATGATTCCACTGATTTTTGTGCTCAATTGTCGGTCAGCAGGGAAACCTTCTCCATCTCCAAAATACTGCAGGTCAACGAAGAACTAAAAGACTGTCAGACCAGAATGTCATTTTCTGTGGAGGGGCTGTAGCTGCTAGCTAGGTGAATAGCATAGCCTGCCACATCCATGTAGCCTACCGTCCCAGTCAGCACAGACTTGTATAGCGATCGCACTGCAGGCACCTCCAGGTGAACGACGAAATCCACAGTGTTGGCTAGCTTATAGTCCCCGTAGCCCGCATAGACCCTTTGCGCAGCCATGAGTTCGAGCAAAACCAGCGCAAACCAAGCATTGCTCAGGTGATTCTGGATGGCAACCTAGCCGCCCTCACATCCTTGAAGTGGAAGGTCGAGCCAACCATTGTGCTGAAGATAGGCTTCAAACCAGATCTTCCAGTGGCCGCATTTTTGCGTCCCCCAGCCATTTTGAGTAAAGGCTTTCGTCAGAAGCCTTTCCGTCGTGGTATTAGAAAGAAGGCTTCGACCTTCGCGCAAGGTGACGACGCACTCACCATCCTCACCATGCCAGATACTGAAGGGTATTTGACAGACTAATTCATTTAGATAGTTTGCACGGTGGAGCAGCCGTGTTTAGGAATTGAGATTGCTGCATTTGTTTCCGAAACTTGTGCGTGTGCCGGTCCTTATGATGTCTAGCGGAACGCCGCACGGTTTAGACGTGTCAGTTTCTAGGGCGTCAAGACCCATGATTTGTCTTAGCGCACGCCCCTTTGTTGTGCCTATGGCAGATCACAATCCTTGGACATTTTACGAGATTCTGGATGTTGCGAAGCGGTGCAGGAATCTTTGACAAGGAACAGAGGGCCTTAAACAGCAGAGTGCCTTAGAATCTTAGGACAGCCAGGACCCTTTTCCAAACCACTCTCAAAGCTGCCCGCCGCGAGGTCTACTGGCCTGAAATTTTTAAGTAGGGCCTGGCTGCGCGAAGATCCGCAGACATGGTTGCTAGTAGTAAATGGTTCGCACGTCTGTGCATTTTTTTTTGAAATCACTCAGCCTGGTGCACAGCAGTCGGAGAGATTAATGTGCATTTGGCTTCGATATTGCAGGAGGCCGTGAGGTGCTACAGCGAGGCCCTGGAGTTGTCTTCCGAGCTCGGGCCGAGCATTTGGCGCCAAGGCTGCAATGCAAGTAGCTGTTGGGTTCGTGGTCAGACGACTCTTTGTTGATTGCCTAAGCGGATTCTCGGCCTTGTGAGTCAAGGTGCAACCGCGCGTTGGCCTATCTGCAGATTGAGGCTGACTGAAGACATTTCTCCACAAATCTCTACAAGTCTCCTCCACCCCAGGAAGTATTCAAATGTATTCAATACATTTCAAACAACTAATCAATGAGTATTAATTAGGTTGTGAAGCGGCTTCTGAGTCAATGGATGGGTCACGGTCAATTGCCCGGTTGTAGAACCGCCTGATGATTTGGAAGGGTAGCTGTGGCCGTGGCCAGGAGTGGCAGGCGGCTGACGCCGATACTTCAGCAGTGCTGGCCAGCGAGGTCGAGGCAATGGCATGCAAAACGATAAAGGGATGACTAGCGGCTAGCGATGGCCTCCAACCTAAGAGCGATGGCCTCCATCCTAATAATGAAGCAGTCAGTGAGCGATCGCTTGATCTCCAATTGCATGTTTTGTGCTCACCAATGGATATCGACCGCCGCTCATATCATCAATGCACTGATCACCACATAACACCTCGACATCAGAGACTCTGGACTCCCACTTCCGCACCTTGCCGTGGAGGAGAAGCTTCGGGTGAAGGCCCTCTACCGCCGCGCGCTGGCGCGGGAGGCGCTGGGCCGTTTCGAGGAAGCCGAGGTGGATGCCAACCTGGCGCTGAAGGCGCGCAACATGAGGTTTTGTCACCACAAGTATGCGCGAAGCAAACGTGTATGACCAGGATCACTGTCCCAGTTTTCAGGAGATCGACCCACCTGTGTTTGTCGTACCTTCTTGAAGGGTGGCAAAGTGCAAACTTGCATTACATTAGTTTTAGAAATCGATGATGCTACTCCCTGATGGCCTGCCTTGACTTCACAGATTGAATGGGGTGTCGCGCTTGCAGCGCGCTGGAGATCCCACAAGGAGGCAAATCAAGACATCACTTGGACCAAGTCCACCATGCCATTCTCCAGACAGGAGGCTCTTCGCGAGAGCCTGATCGATGCCCTTCCAGATGAATCAATCAAACGTGGTTTCACCCAAAAATGCTCACAGGCAGCGCCCGGCAACGTCGGCATCCGTGCCGCGGCGGAGCGCCTGCGCCAGAGACGTGCCCCGGTGGCGCGTGGCTGGGTTGCGCGGCAGCCCTACCACACGGCGGCGGTGAAGAGCCTGGCAACTCGGCGGGATGACATTCATTGTTTTTCTCCAAGTGCATAGCAGTGCATAGAAAGCTGGAAGCTGGATGGGCTTTGGGGTCAGGTTTTTGTGGAAGAGCTTATGAGATGGCTTATCGCATATGGATGTTATGGATGGCCTGCATGTGATGATGTGGAAGCAGGAGTGCTTGAGTGCTTTGCTCTACTTGGCCTTTTTGTTTGCTGCAGGCGATGGCCATTGAAGGCAGCCGGTGGCTCGCTGTCAGAGAAGACTGGCCGGTGATGTCAACTGGGTTCCCATTGCCAGGTGCAGGTTGACAACGGATGACAGAGGAAGGGGAGAGAAGAAGCGCTAGAGAATTAGCTGTATACTGTAAGCAGCCAGTACAGAGTCACAGGGACCAACTGTCCCAACAAAACCTCCCCTCGATCCAAACTTTTATTTGTCACACTGAAGGTCCAGCGCGGACCTCGTGCGCTTTCCCAACGGCATGGCGGTGCAGTTCCACCAGCACAATGGTGGATTGGTAGCCATCCGTCAACTTGCCAGGGAGTTGGGTGACCAAGAAACCTTCGTTGATTTTTCCAAGGATCAGGAGGTTGGAAGGTCAGGAAGGCATAGGTCTTTTTGATGTCTTTTGATGGTATTCTGCAGCACCTGCTTGCCAGTTCTACTTCACTAGTATAGATCCCACCTTTCAACTCCAAGCATCTTTAATCACCACTTGCAGCAAGGCCTTTCGGTCCTGTCGTCTGGTGGGTGCTCCAGCGGAGCTCCTTTGAGGTCTCCCACCACTGACTTGGCAGATGGTCTTCATGCAGCTTGGCTGCTGGTGGCATGCAGCAGCAATCCTTCGATCTTATGGGGCTAGTTGAACTCCAATCATGAGATAGATTAAAGACAACTCGAGAAAGCAACAGACCTGCAGATCCTTCTATTTCTTTGTTGGACGTGTTGTGCCTCCTTGCAGTTCCTACCGTCCAGCCTGCCAGGCTGAGTATGATGTGGGTGGCAACTTAGTGAAGATCTTTTCCAAGTTTGCTCAGGCTTTCGTGGCTGGGCCAAACCACGGAATCTGTGCGAAGTTGCTTCAGGGTTGCTTGTGCTTTGTTCTTCATGCCATGGTGGCCGCATGTGCATCCAGAGCCCTAGATGTGGGCACGCAAGAGTCTCAGCAAAAAACGAGTTGATTCTGATCGGGGCCATCTTAAAATCGGAGCTCCCACTCACACGCCATGCGGAAGCTCGGGCCAGGACTTCACTGGGCCATACATCACCTTCAACGCTGATGCCTCTATTTGTCAAAGTGCTCAGATGGGCAGATGCAAAAGACACCTCCGAAGGATTTCCATGCAATTCTGTAGTTCATGATTTCATGGTGTCACAGATGGTCTCCCAAGGTTCGACATGTCACGCCCCCGCACAAACCATGGTGCTTTTGCCCGCCGCCAGCGGCGGTCACTCTGAGGCTTAGGAGAGACCTACTGCTACCAGGCCTGGTCGGATGGGCTGCGCACAGCGTGAACATTCTTTGGATCTCTAGCATCGTGAATTGGAAACTCGCTACTCTTTGTGTGATACAGATTCAATACTGGGACGACCCTTTGAGACTGTTGAAAGTCAGACTGCAACTCGAAAGCAACCTTAACCCTATAGGTCCTTTGCCGTCATTCATCACTACTCTGCTGAACTCTGGGTGGCCGGGTGGTCAGCAAGCTGAAGAGCGGACCTCAGGTGGGAGGAGGAGGCCCTTATCACCTTATGTATCTGTCCCATCAGGGCTCGGACGAGCCTTTGTGGACCTCCTCGCTGGCGGCAGGAGACGGTCGCTTTTGAGCGGGGTCGTTTGGAGAGGGTCCGACGGGCATCGGGCCCCGAGGTCCGACATCCCAGAGGCCTTCATCGGAGATGCGCTGCGAACGCCCGGAGGCCCCAAAAACGCGCGGGTGTGCCACCAAGCGCCACTGAGTGTGACAGGGATCAACAACCACGGAGTTGGAGGTCCACGGCTTTTCAAGTCCCGATGATGTCGTTGATCGCAGGGTAGAAGTAATTAGAGACCTTACCTGTCTCCCAGTTTGAGGTTGATCATTCCAGTCAAGAAGGCCATTGACATGGGATTGGCTCGCAACGAAGAGGCGAGCGGCTGTAGCCTCTAGACCTCTAGCCCAGTGAGAAGAACCAACACCACTCTGCGGCTTGATTGCCGGTGTTGGGGAGAAGGAATTGCATACAGTGGTAAGATCAACGAAATAGAATGCCAACTTCCCATTAAACAGATGGTTCCACCGTTTTACGTGTTCCACCATTTCCTTTTGCCTGGATGAGGGTGTCACCGTAACCCCCACAGTCGACACCTGGGAGGCCTTGTGCTCGGAACATGGGGTCGATCCAGACCACGTGGTGGCAGCCGAGCTTTCGACACCGAGGAGGGAAGCATGTGAATCGGTGAGCTCAGAACTGTAGCGGTGTAACAGTGAGTGCTACTCTTGGAGCCAGTTGGCGGGCCGTGTTCTGGGGCAGGACCAGCTCCGAACCGAAGGCTGGTGGCCGGGGAGGGTGATTGGGAAAGCAAGGGAGATGCTTCGGAGCAGAGGATTGCTGTCGTGTGGTGTTGCTTGCCAGTCTGGTGATTCAGTCGTCATCCAGGCACCGCCACAAAAGACGCCGGGGTACTTGGTCCAGAGTTTTTTTTTGCAAGCAGCAGTCTTTGCAATTCTTGTCCCTCGTCTGAAGATCTGGAAAAGGATTCCTTAAAGGTATGGGCGAAAATCGGAACTCCGAACACATGCATGAAAAAAGGAACTCTTCCATGAGCACCATGCGCCATGGCTTTCTTGTACCCCTTGGCACCGAGGGCGCCACCGCAGCCCGCAAGCTCCACTGTTCTACCTCAGGCAGAGGCACCAGAGCCATACCTGATGACTCGACGTGTAGAGCAGTGCCTCATGTCTAGGAGTCTAGCACGCTTCAATGTGGTTGCCATCATATATTATCAATTTGGTTGCAGAGCGCTTGTATGGCTTTTGTGATTTTTACGGAAGATGAGACCGCCATGATTCGCCCAGGACGACTCCGGGTTCGCAGCTTCGGCTCATTTCACAGGCACAGAGGGTCAACGGGGTGCCCTCATGCTCTCTCTCAACGACTCTCTGAGGTGTTCTTTCCTTGGAGCCCCCCGTGAGATGGCCTGTCCGGAATTCTGTGACCATATGAATAAATTTGTGAAGCCAGATGAACTGTGACCAGAAAGCTTTGTCATTCTGTCACCCATGTGTCTGTTCTCGATTTAACATAGATCACGACCCAAATGTAAAAGGAGAAGAGGCTGACCAATGGGTGACCAACGTTCGCTCCTTTAGGCGCGCGGCCTGGCTGGGTCTTCAAGCTGGGGCCAATGGGTTTGGGCTACTACCGTGAGGCGGTTCGGGAAAAACCAGGGCTGGAAGAAGTGGACAGTTGGCCAATTTGGGCCTAGGATGATAGATTGGGAGGCTGGAGAGTGCTTGTTTTCAAGCGGAGTGAAGGAGGTAGAGAGAGAGATTCAGAGAGTCACTCACATGATTTTAGAGACATCCACCTTCAGAGGAAAATCCGTTGATTCATGTGAGACAGCTCGGCTCAAAGGGTTCCGAGGGACGGACGCCGCGCCGTGGAAGTCATGGGCTCTGGTGCTTCAGCTCCTCCCAAGGAGGAGCAGAGCACTCTGAAGGTTTCGGAGCTCACGGAGGAGGAGCAACAGCGCGTGGATGAAGCGGTGAAGAAGGCGACCAATGAGACGTTGCTTCAAATCGAGAAGGAGAAGAAGTGGAAGACAGTGGCTGAGGAGTTGAAGCCCAAGTTAGCTGCCCGAAAATGTGCTGGTGAAAAGGTGCTGCTTTGGATCAGCGATGGAATTCTCTCATGGCCTTTGGCAGCCAATGCGGCGAAGGAGGGTGTGCTCTCATTGTTCTACCCATCCAAAGAGCAGCATACTTTGTCAGATGACTTGGTTGATGCTCTCAAGGCCGCCGAAGTACCTGAAGGGTCTTTGACCCATGTGGGGTGGATGTTTCATGGTTCCGAGATGACCGGAGAACACAAGGAGGCCAATTTGAAGTTTCTGGCTGCACTCAAGCCATTCCTCACAGCAGATGCACGTGTCGACATCTTGGCTTGTGAGTGTGTTGCCGGTCCCACCGGCATGAAGGTCTTCCAGGAGCTGGAGAAGGAGTCGGGCATCAATGTGGCGGCGTCCACCGAGATGACGGGGAATCCGGCGGCTGGTGGTAATTGGCTACTGGAGACGGATGGTGTGGATGTCAAGGACACATACTTCACGGATGCCATTGCGGAGTTCAATGAGACCCTGCGTGATTGGAAGTTCCACCGCAAATGGCTCTCGAAGAAGCGTCGTTTCTGAGCAAAGTCGGAGAACTGGCACTTGTACAGTGATGCCGCAAATGAATCTCCATTCTTTGCCCAGTTTGCCCAGTATGCCCGTTAATTCCAAGAACTGTGGGATGTAAGTGATGCTGTTCCCAGCAAGCCCGCAGGAGAGTTTCAAGCACAACGGTAGTCACTACGGCACCGCCATGACCCAGTGACCTGTGGAAAAAGATGTGTTCAGTTCGGTGGGGATAACGACTCAGAAAAGCGTTTGTGATTCTATTTCGCTTCATGCAGGCAGACCAGGCAGATGCGGCAGACCTGCATGAATTTTCCGTCAGACACGGCAACTTTGCAGGAACGCCGCGGCCACGTCATTGAAGATGGTTTGGTCCCCAGGCTATTGGCATCAGAGTCTGATAACGCAAAGCTATTTGGACAGCACTCTGTGAGTTCTTTGTGAATTCTGCTCACGCTGGGACCACTCTCAGGCCTGACGTGGGAGGCGCTTTTGTCCGCATGGGCCTCAGGGGCTGGGAGTTTGGACGGAGGCCTTGGCACACTGCAGCTGTTGGATTGGAACATTTGCGCTTGAACAATTTTAAACCTGCCGTGACTAGGACAACCCCTGAGAGGACCTGATATATACAGCAGGTGGACCATGGTGGACCAACTGGACGGGGAAGAGCGAACACGATCGTCGTGAAGGCGGTCATTGTTAGCCCAAACTCGCCGTTTTTCACTTGCTCTTCGTGTTTTTGGGTCCGAGGCCCCGCCACAAGGTGAGGTCGGCTCCGCCTGGGCCTGGGCCTTGAGTAAAGGTTGTTGGGCTGTCGGGCTCCAGTCATGGCGGTGTTCTATGGCAACACGACGGAACGCCTTTTGCACAAAAGCTTCGTTGGTTGCCCCGTGGAATGCTTGCGGAACACTGTCGTGTGCCGTGTTTTGAGGTTGGACCCTTTGGAATGCAAGTGAAGCAGGACACGGAGCTGAAGGAGCGCCACGCTTGGCGTAGCAACCTCTAACCAGTCCGGCAGGTTCAATCCCAAATCCTGATGCAAGAGTTAATAAGAACTCTCCGTCTCCTGGCAGTATCCGCCTCCAGACTGACATGGACACGGCACGCCGGTAGGCGCCGCCAGCGAAAGAGACGTTGGGGAGCCCAGTGGCAATGACGGGGAGTGGCAATGACAGGGTGGGAGTTGAGCTGCTGAGGCTCTAAAAACTCGCAGAAAACTCGTCAATCTCACATTGAATGTGAACATTGTGAACAACTTTGATTGTTGTTCACCATCCTTCACAGGAAAGTGTGAGGCTCCAGATTCCAAGTGAGACGACAGCGCTACAGGACGACAGCGGTGCTACACCGAAAGGACACTTTCGGACTTCAAAGGATGAGACACCGTGGAATGCTTATCGTTGTCCCATATTGTGGAAGCGAGTGAGAACGGATGGTGACGGGATTGAAGAGGAAAGCTGTTGAAAAAAAAGAAAGACAATTTGTGTATGAGTACAAGTTTATGGGGGGGGAGGCTCATGCAACGCGAGCAAAGCCTGTCGGACAAAGTGCCATCAAACATCTAAAAATATCCGAGTTCAACTCCATTCTTGTCTGGATGTGGCATAGGTCACTGGAAATGAAAAAGCAAAGCATATATCACCACCCAGCAACCTGAAACCTGACGTAAGGGGGTGAAGGAGTAGGAGCAATTGTCAGTTTGAAACCCAACGCCTGCATGCCTTGGAAGCTGTGTTGGCCCCATCGGCGTCGGAAAACCAACCTAGCCAACGGCGTGCGACACAGGTGGGGGCCGGGGACAGGGCACGGATTCTTTGCACTTGTTGTACTTGTTGGTGCCAGAGATCCAAAAGGTAATGTGATGAAGCTGGATGGAGTTTCAGGCTTTACTTGTAGGAACTTAGGACGTTCACAGAGGTCAGGCCAAAGATGCTCATGGGATTAGGCCATGTGACTTGCCCCCCTTCCAAATGCACTTCAATGGCATACTGGTCTTGACGGCCTGAGTCGTTGCTTGGAGGACTTCGTGAGGGTCAGCGTCAAGGAGGATGCTCCGCATCGTGGCACGGGGCGCCCGGCAGGGCTGGGTTCTTTCGTTGGGTCCGGAGTCCGGGACCGACAGTCCCAACGCAAAGTCGAGAACGAAGGTCTCAAAAACATCTCACAACAAGCCGCCACTTGGGCTCTTCTTTTCTATTCTACCCTCCCAATTGAATTGGACATGCTCTTCATATGAGGGGGTTTATTAATCAAGAGTCTACATTGTTCTTTTTAAACACATTCCTTTGCGGAGTGTGTGACAATTGATTCTGGGAGCACCCTGGCCTAGCGCAACAGTGAACCCTGTAGGACCTGTGGGCCCTATTGGTCGATGCGGTGCGCGACCGACCGAGGCCTTGGTTGTAGCTGTAGCTATTGGAGATGAGGAAGCTCCTGCCCAAAGCGAGGCCGACGGCGAAGATGTCTGGAGCTACGCTTGGGGAAATGGAATGTAAAACGCAAAGATCTTGGGCCATACGCTTCTTTGTTCCTAGTAGCGCCTTGTTCCTAGTAGTAAGGCCAGGAGCCCCTAGTAGCAGGCCAGGAGCCCCTAGTAGCGTCCTTGCTCCTAGTAGCGATGCCAGGCGCCCCTAGTAGCTTCTTGTTTGTATTTGTTGGGTTTGTTTCGGAGTCTTCCCCAGCATATACCCTCAGCAACACCCCAGCACCTAGTCAATGGCGCCTGCAATGCTGTAGTTAGTTTGTTGATTCGGGTCTTTCCCATGCTTCCCCACATTTGGTGGGATGTTGAGAGACAACTCTTCGTTCTTGATTGGGGCGCCAGGCTTTGTTCCAAAGTGCTGTCAGAGTCATGGGCGGGAGCCACATCCATGAGGAAGCTCGGACTGAGAAGGGTTTAGACAAGTGGCCCGAGGTTTTTTCTGCTTGCTTGGCCACGTGCAGACACTTCCTGATCCCTTCGTTTGTGGTCCTTGCTATGAAGACTTCAAGAAACGGAAGCAAAGGATGGGATGTCCAAGTGTTGCGTTTGAAAAACGAAAGATGGATGACTCGGAAGAAGGCAAGGATGTCCAAGCAAGGATATCCCAAAATGGATGGATGGATGTCCAAGCAAGGATGACTGGAACAGCTTGGAATTTCCGGGCTCTTCCAAGTCGTATCGACCCCAGGAACCTGCGAAGAGCCTGGACGAAGGCATCGACAGCATCGACTTGTTGTCCGAAAGCGACGAGGCCAGGCCCAATAGCCCAACCGCCTCAAAAGGGCCGCCAAATTGAGACTCGGTGGTAGAAGCTTCGGAAGCTTCGGAAGCCCTTCTGATCGTGATAAAGAGTCTTTAGTGATAAGATTCCAAAGTGCAGTGGCCAATTTATGGAGAGTCTCATCCGAGATCCGTGGATGGGATTTTGGAGACCGCATCAACAGGGCTGTCCAGTGCGGAAGTCGTCGGGCCGAGCTTAGACACAGACATCGCCCTCCTATCCTTCCGGGCCTTCCGAAGGTGTTTAACTTCTTTATCACATCCTTATCCCATGTCTTGTTTATCAAGTTCAACTCTTTGGGTCATTTCGAAGAGCTCTTACTTGCGGGGTGAGGCGGTGAGCCCATCTAAGTCCTTTGTTTCGCTCCAGGTGAAGAGCGAGGAGGTGGGGAGACGTTTTCCCAAGATGGCTGGGTGTATCTCCAGGTGATGACCTGACCGGACACGACCACGACCAGCTTGGATGCCGCATGTGGACTCACCACGAACCACGAAGCGGAACGTTGTCGGTCTGGCCCGTGCGCAGGCAATCCTTGCTGCACCGGAGGCACGTGGCTAGGGCCGGCATGGTGATTGGGGCGGGTTCTCCATGGTTCGCCTTGCAAAGTATTTAGGGTTATCAGATTTCCAGGGACATCATAGGATATAGATGTCATATATGATCAGCATCACTTTTCGGAACACATTGCGTCGCTTTTGTTCTTTCGCCAATCCATCACTCCAACCGCTCCAAGTTCCGCAAGGAGCCGCAGCTGGAAGGCTTCGCGCTTCTCCGTGCCGACCTGACGCCCGGCGCCGTTTTCGACTCGCCAAGAGAGCGGAGGATCAACCGGGTCAAACCCATAGGGCACTGAGCAAGGTGTGACCTTTTCATATTTTTTTCCTTTTTGCTTCATGGCTTTGGAACTTTGCGTGTATATGTCTCACCTAATTTAGTCTGTGCCTTCTATTGGAAAGGTGGAAAGGCTTGTCATGTCACTTGAAGTGGTTCGTTAAGTGTTGTAGATGGATTGGATTTGTGTTTCCAATGAAGCTGAGGATCTGGATTTGGTCCTTGATCTGGCAAACGCTGACCAAGTGGTCTGGCGGTTCGGTGATGGGTGAGTTCCGCAAGGATTCTGGGCTGAAACGATTTCCGGGAATCCTCACATGCCTGGAGTGAACAAGGAGTGACCAATGTGACAACCCACCAGCTTGACTTGGGGGGGGGAGCACCTTGTTTCATATCGATCGCAGCGAAGCTGCTGAGGACTTCTTGGCGTGGCTCACTGCGTTGGTGAGCTTTGCACTGTGCCTTCGCTGTGCAGAAGAGCGCAGGGACGACAAGAGGGATGTCAACTCGCTTTCGGTTTAGCTCACCTCCAAAGACGAGATTCGATGCCGAATCATTTCTGATCACTGCGTGTCACCTGTAGGGATGTCGTTCCGCACTCACATAGTTTGTTGGTTGGACTCTTACAGCTCCCAGAAACGAGCCTTCACTCACGTCCTGCAGAAGTACTACTAGCCGACTAGCCCTAATGGACTAGAAGTGCTGAGCCTGCGGCATGGCACACTCAGGACACGCTCTTTGTTGCTCCCCATGATCACCCCTGCGAAGAAAGTGGTGGAAGATGATGAGACCCATGAAGATCAGGAAGCAGAAGCTGAGGCCGAGGCCTAGCAAGCGCAAGAGGGTGACGTAAAGCGCCGGG
The DNA here is from genome assembly GCA_963970005.1 of Durusdinium trenchii. Lineage (NCBI taxonomy): Eukaryota > Dinophyceae > Suessiales > Symbiodiniaceae > Durusdinium > Durusdinium trenchii. Next base: position 1,007,798 of record CAXAMN010022317.1, on the reverse strand, counting down.
ATAGAGAGGACACTAGTCACCCGTGCCGAGTGCCGAGGACATCCGAGGACCCCAGCTGAATGAATGTAAAGATAGAGTTCTGCATGCTCAGCAGGTTTTTGGTGTGTCTGAATCTGAAAGCGTTGAGGGTGTCAATGTCTGCAGTCTGCAGGCAGGACGTTTCGAATAAATACGTTGTGGCTCTCAATAAAGCATCCGGCATTGTCGCATGCGGAAGAGTTCGGCGGGTGACCACACGTGAGAGGCAGAAGACAAGATCCCTGAGACCAACCCATTTGCCAATGGTGGAGGCGGGACCAAGTTTGTTCGATCGGAATGGATCCAATGCCTGAAGCCACCGGTGCAAGTCAAACCAAGTCAGGCCCCAACGTGGCACCGAAACACTTTCTCTCTTCTCCAACAGCCCATGCCGCCGAAGCTTGGGGGTTTATCTTCATTGGGAGTGGACATTTGTGAAAAATGTCCTCCACTAGGACACTAAATAGCCTAGAACCTCTTAAAATGCCTCTCCCCCAGGCGCGCTGGAGATCAAGCTTGACGTCACGAACCCTGTGATGATCCAACGCGCCAGAGAGCAACTGGAGGAAGCGGAAAAGCGAGCAGAAATGATCAAGTAACTTGGCTGTGCATGAATGGGCAATCATGGACAGTTTCTCAACTTACACCAAAGAATTGATTGTCCCAAACGGCAGCCGCCTCTCATGAACAATCCTAAACACATATTTGTTCCCAATCCCCACTTCCACAATGGCGAACGGCTAAGAAGCCCCCCTGAAATCATGAGCCACCCTCGCAACATTCATCGGGTCTTCTTCAACCTTCGACACATGCCGCAGAGGGGGTTTGGGGGATGTTTGAACCTTCCCATCGCCTCCCGCCGGACGACGATCGGCCAACTGCTTCTCCCAAGGAGCGCCCAGCCGGAGCACCGCGATGTCTTCGGCTGCACGGCTCTGCATTTGGCGGCGCACAATTGTCACCTGGAGGAGCCGCGTCACGCCGGGATGGTGATGGAGCGACGCGGCACGCCCGTGCCAATGCGAGACTTCCGTGGCAGGGTCGTTTGAAATGCTTGTTGCAATCCTGCTTGAGGTCATCATACATCATCCAATCTGTAAAGATAGTATAGGAATTGGAGAGGAATGGATAATCGATATATTATAGGAACGGATCTTTTGGGCTTTGTAGGCGCATAAGCTTCCTGCAAACGACATGTCACCAGACCAGCAGGACGTGGTGGAGCTCCTCAAGCGCGGCTTCGACGTGCATGCGCAGGTGTGGTGGAAGTTGGCCTCCTGGAGCGAAAACACCGTGCTTTGGAAAGATGGGTTGGTCAAAGCACAGTGCTTTTCAATGATGGTTTGATCACAATGTTTTCCCCCTAGTTACCTAGTTCTAGTAGCTTCTTGTTACTAGTTGATCCATATTGATCTTCAATTCCTCACAAAATGGTGAACAGCTTCCTTACAGTCTTACTTGGCAAACCCCAGCTCCCAAAACACCTGCAGAACATAGTAGAACACGTTTTGTCCTCCAACTCTTTTGGAGGCGATTCTGAGAGGTCACCCCCGACCGAGCCGGCGTGTCGCCATAACCAGCAAGTCCATGGTCTCGGTCTCCACGTCGCGACCGCTTCGCCGTGGCCGCAAGTTCCGGTGGCCCGGACGGTCCGGACGCGAGAAGCCATGGCGGGCGATGGCGACGGCGCAGAGGATGGCGGGGTGAGCCACGAGGGGGGGAAGGGCCCAAAAGAAACGGAGAGATGAGTCATGAGTGGTTGCACTTCTGTTAGAGAAGCACGTGCATTCTGCAACATCCGGCAGAACAGATTGGTGATTGAGATGTTTTGATGAGTTCTTCTCTTCAGTTCTGACATGGCTTGGGCCCGCTGCAGGAGATAATCATCTCCGATAGCGCGTTGCAGGGGGTTCTTTCCTCCCACAACGCCCTCGCGAAGAAGTTCTTGGAGCTTCAGCAGGCGCAAAGCCATGAACCAGCGCATTGGCTATTGCATGCTCTGCCAAATTGGATGCGACACAGTTTTTCCCAATGCTTAATGACACTGGGACCAGTGTACGAGATCAATGGGGGCAATCCATCATCAAGGCATGAAAGTTTCATGAAAGAAGGTCAAATTGAAGAGATTTTAAAGGGATTCATCAAGCTGAGAAAGCTGCCTTAGCTTCAAGAGTCCGAGTGTTGCGAGTGCCAGGGCTTTGATGAATGGAAGAAGAAAGAAGAGGACAAGGGCCACTCCTTCAAAGCAGTCTTCCCCCTTTTACCCTCCTTCCTTGACCTCCCCATCAGAGTCACATTGACATACTCTCATGATAGGCTGATGACAGCCTGACTGTGGCTTGAGATGACCCCCAGGAGGCTGCACAGCAGCGTGCGCTTGATGAAGAGCGGAGGCAGCAGGAAGCGAAAGCCGCCGAGGAGCAGCAGCAGAACATGGCTGAGCGGCTCAAGACACTTGAGGCCTGGTGCAGGGTGTTGGGGATGGATTGTGATGTATGGTATGGTCGCCTAGATTGAAGCGCATCACATTCTTTTTTGAGTCAGTCATGGGCCAGATCAGCATTGAAGCTTGGTCAGCAAGACTTCCACTGCATTCGTTGATCATAGAATATCATAGATCTGTGTGCTCCAGGACCAAGTTGCAGAGCAGGGCAAGACACAAGAGACCTTGAAAGAGACACTTGGGCCAGGTTTGGGAGTAGGATCATTGGTTCTGCCAGAATTCGGACGGATTCTCTCGTAGCCGACTGGCCGCTGTGCCTATGTGCTGGCTGAAGGGGCCCGGACAGGATGCTGGGACGATTTGGTTCCGGGTTTTGGCGCCGTTTGGTTTTTCACAGCGATCCAAGGAAGATTCCCGAACTGGAGGAGAAGCGCGAGCAGATCGAGGGCCTTCAGAAATCGATTGGTGAGATCCTCAAAAAGGAGGCGCCGATCTGGTTTGGGGGTGCGGCTGTCGCGGGTGAGAATGCTCCTCTGAGTGCCTGTCGCTGAGATTAAGATAGACATTGGGTAGTTGCGGATTCGCCCAACTGTGTTGATTCGGCGGGTGGGGCAAAGAGTGCAGGACGTGCCAACAAATGCCGTGAACACCTGTGGCCTGTGGACAAGCATATCACAGTCTCCTGTGGATAGCTCACAGGCTGTTTCTTCCATAGATTGGACCAGTGCAATGAACTGATTGCACGGCAATGCTGCCCCTTGGGCACACTTCAGGAGGAGATGATGAGCAAGGTTCTGCCGGAGTGGGTGCCTGGACGCACTTGGCGTGTGTGGTTGGATTTCTTTGCACCGGACTCGGTTAACATGCTGACGGCAGCCATCTCAATCTGTTGGGCCTTTAAGTCTACCGCAGTTTTTTTGCTGCTTCCCATGAACTATTTGCTTAAACAAGGTGCACCTTGCCCAATGTATGTGCCTTTGGCGGACTAGACGTGACTTCAGTTAAGCTAAGCATATGCAGCGGCATCTTTGCTGATACCCCTACTCCGAGGAGCCCGATTTAAGAATTCTGTGGGCCAGCCTAGCATTGTTTCGGCTTCACATCTTGAATAACCCAAGGAAGCTGCTCTCTCCGTGCAGATCAAGAAGCTTGGGGAGGAGATGCGGGATCACAGAAAGAACACAGTAATATAGCGTGTTGCAGTGTGTCGACCCGTTCCTTAAGAGACCCCCGAACCCTGCCAGCGTACAATTTGAAATCACCGTCAGCCTACAGTGCCGAACCAGCGTGGTGAGGAGGTGACCAGCTTCAAGCAAGGAATGGAGGATCGGATGGCTGAGTTAGAGAAAACCGGCAACACGCGCCATGAGGCGTGCGCCGAAGCGGCGGAGATGGCAGCGTGGCAGCGGTGGTGGGAACATGTGTTTCAGATCCTTTGAACAACCCGTGGCCTCCCCTCATCCTCAACTTCATTGCTCAGATTATGGACCACACTAGTAGTCACCAATGTCACGTCGAAGCTGCTTTGATCATTTGTGTAGACCGGTGACCGCTGTATTATTTCCTCAGGCAAGGCTTGACCTGCAATCAAGACCATGAACAACATGCTGAAGATTGAAGTTTTAACGATTAATCGAATGATTGAATGAGTGCGACCTGTTTAATCCCATATCCATTCCTGATGTTTGACATCACTTTGTTCAGCGAGATTCTCTCGGGACATGTTTCTAGTGCCTGTGTGCACTGCCCCAAACGAACCTTTTAGAACAATGTTTCATGTCTTTTTCCGCCTCCTCTTGTTTTGGTGGTGGGGCTTGAGAGGCGCTTGCGGAAGAGTTCCGCGCGGTGGAGCCCCGGCTGACACCGCTGCTGGATGCCTTGAAGCAGCGTCTGGATGCCACAGACGATAACCTCGCGAAGCTCGGGGAGCGTCTGTCTCTTGTCAGCGAGTGGCCGTGATTTTCTAAAGCTTGTGGGTTGCCTTTGATTGCTTTTTGACAATGGCAAGGGGTATTGACAGATGGACTGTTGTGAAGCAAGATACGCTTGCATTTGGACAACACCAAGTCAAGTCGTCTCTTTTGGTTCTTAGGTGCCTTGGGGCCTGTCAAGCCTTAGAAAGCTTTAGCACTTTATCCCCCCCACCGAGGAGTGAGTCAACGGCGGAGAACGTCGCGAGCCTCGAGCAGCTGAGCGCTCAGCTGAAAGCCTCAGCAGAGGCGGCGGAAGCCTTCGCCAACAAACAGGACTGTAGTGCCAAGGAGAGTGTTGAAGGTCAGGCAGATAGGCAATGCCAAAGAAAGAGCGGCGAGGAATTTTTCGTTGTTGGGCTTGTGTTGGGCCCCTGGATCAGTAAAAACTCCTCATTTTGTCAGGATGAGTTGGTGGTTGGTGACTTCAAGGAGCGCTTCGATGGTCGCCTAAAAGATCTGGAAGGTGCATTGAAGCAGTCGGAGTACGTCAACCTGATCTTCCAAGTGTCTTGGTTGACAGTCGATTCTGGACACGGTCTGTCATCAATGCTTACTGCCTGTGGCGAACAGTCCTGGTGCAAAGCCGTTGGGAGGGTTAGCACATGTTGGAACTGTTTACCACTCCCCCAGGATTTGGGAAGATGATCGCAATCGACGGAATTCATTGTACTCGTAGATGACATACAATGCACTCAATTATGACCATCGCTAGTAGGTTGGAGGCCATCACTATTAGTAGCGTCCTTGCTCCTAGTTGCGATGCCCTTGTCACTAGTAGCGTTCTTGTTTTTAGTAGTAATACCAGGAGCTACATTCGTAGCGTTTGATTGCTCCTAGCAGTGTGTTGGCAGTCTTTGGCCCTCTGTGTTGCTCCCATCATTTCGAGCATCACTTCCATCAGTGGCGCGCCTCGCCTCCACCGAGGACCGCTTCAAGACGGAGTTGGCGGCGGCGGCCGAGCAGCTCACCGACCTCTACCGGGCGCGTGATCTGCTGAACGGCGACGTCGCACAGCTCCGCACCGATGCCATGGCGCCGCTGGCGCCGCTGCAGGAGGCGCAGCAGCAGCTCCGGGGCGTCACGGCCAAGTTGGAAGAAGGTGCGCGGGAGAGATGGTGCACTGGGGTGAGAGGAGGCCATCTACCTCTTAGGAATGGTGAGTGAGGGTGAGAGGAAGTCCTTGGAGGTGTGATTTGGCGACTCTAAGTGTGTTTGGTGTAGATTTGGCACATAGTTCAAGACATTTGGATGTGAATGTGAATCCATAGCATCGGTTGGTAGGAAACGCATCAATTCGTCCCCTGCCAGGCCTAGCTGCTTGCCAGGCAAAGGCTGCGGAGCTGGCTGGTAGCTTTGCGACGACTGCGGCTTGAGCGAGGAAACGGTGGAGATGGTACTTGGTGGGATTTTGTCAAGGGGCGCACCACTGGATGCCAATGGTTTCAACAATCTTCCAAGTAACAAAGGCTTCCAGGTTGGAGGCCATTGCTTGTCCGATGGCCGAGGCGGCCCAGCAGAGTGCCAGCCAAGGGTCTCTCAAAGGCCGCGTAGAAGCTGACTTGCAACGGCTGGAGACGTGCCTCGGTTCGCCCCTGTGTAGGGGGGGGCGAGTGAGGAGCAGGCGATGCGAGATCGTTTTTTTTGGACACATGAGAGCATGCCATGCGTTTTTGTTGTTTCTCTCTCATCGCTTTGTAAGATGCCATGGTTCCGCTTGAAAGCTACCCTCCACAAAAATGCCACCCATCCTTGTTACAATGAGAATTCCCCCATAGAATTCCCAGCATGACCTTCCTTGCTGACCTGACCGACCGATCGACCCTGCTGGCCGATCAAAGGTCCGCCCGGGCCGAAACCCAGCATCTCCTCCAGATGATCCGTGCCAACGAAGTGGCCGTCGAGCAGCTGAAGCAGCTCGAAGGCCAAGTGGTCGAGGAACGGAGAGAACGGCAGGAGCTGCGTGCGCGGCTGGAGAAGGAGGAGACCGGTCAACGTTTGGGGAGGTGAAGCTGAAACAGTTGTGAAACAGTGGTGAGCCGGTGGTGTCCTTGGTGGTATTTGGTCAGTGGGCGTGAGATAGTTCTCTTGGAAGGTTCTCGTGGCTCGTGCTTCGTTGCCATTGGAAAAAACCCCATAGCATCGCCAACCCCACTGACTTCTGCGATCCGCCAGGAGAGGGACCGCCAGGCTGAGATCGTCACTTGCCAATGGATGGCCGAGAAGCGTGCGCAGGACGTGGAGCTGGGGGCCAATTCTCGCTTCGAATCCGTTCGCCACTCTGCTGAGAATGGGCTCACCGGGGTCGAGGGCTGACTGAGACTTGGTGAAGAGTTGACACTCGTTGATGGTGAATCAATCTCAGCAACTTGATGGTATCAACTCCGGTCCAACCGTCGAGGCCAAGCCTTGGATGAATTGGTGGTGGAGTTCCAAGGCTTTGTCAAGTCAGACAGCTCAAGGGCCATGGACGTGAGCCGATTGGAGGCACTGGTACGGGCCTTGGAGGTCCGCGTTTGGCCATGGCGCCCCTTGGTCTGAATACGAATGCTTTGAGATGTGAACTGGTGCACTGGGATCAGACATGACTTCAGAACTTACTTATTTTTCTTTTTTAAACAGTCTATATTATAATTTGTGTATATATTATATATTTACAGTATATTGCTAGTAGCAAGGACGCTATTAGGTGGAGCCCATCGCTATTAGGGTGGAGGCCATCGCTACTAGTAGCAAGAAGCTTTCTCACCAGTGGCACAGTGGAAGCGCTTGGAGCCCAGAACGCCCAGCTGACATCTGGCATAGGTATCAAGAAACATATATTTACCGAATCAAGAACATATTTTACCGAATCAACCGCACGATATTGACTGAATCAAGCAAACATTTTTGTTGTGCAATGAAATTCCTTGGAATTCCCAGTTGTGTAGGTGGTCGTTGCGGTCCTCTGGTCCCCTGGTCCGCTGGTCCCCTGCAGTCTGCTGGTCCACAGTCGCTTGGTCCGCTGGTCCGCTAGTCCCTTGGTCCTCTGGCCCTTTGTTGATTTGATAAGTTCTTTTGTCCTTTTTTGTTTTTCGTTGCCACATCCATTGCACTCGTTGCGTGAGTCCAGCTGCGTGGGGCTCAAATGAACCGGTTTCTCCACGACTACCACTACGACCACGATACTACTCTTACTACTAATACTACTCTTACTCCTACTGCTACTTGGAATATTTTTTTGAGGCTGCGTTTTTTAATTGATACGAGTGGAATATTTTTGTCATTGATATTCAATTGTCAATTCAACACGTCAATATCAGTGAAATATTTTTTGTATTTTTTTGATAAATATGTTTGAATACTTGTCATATTTTTAAATTGATACGTTAAATGTCTTTTTTGATCTCTCACCCGCTGAGGCAATGGCTCCAAGGAGCGAAGCCCTTCTAGCCGGTCTGCGCGGCCTGGTTGGAGTCAGGAGAGATGGAGATGGGCCACAGGGATAGAGTCGGATAGAGGAGAGAAAGTAGGAGAGGTAGAAGTGGATGGGAATGTGAAGGTTTAAAAGAAAACCGTGGATTCAATGCAAAGTGGACCGACTTCAAGTAACCCTGCAACAGACACTTGCAGACAGATGCTTCATAAACCTGTCAAGACCCCATGAACGACAGACCTGGGCTTTCGGATTGGGGTTGCTTTGTGGGTTTTGGACGCCTCCCTCGTCACTAGGAGTCTATGCCGAACCTGGTGGTTGGCCCAAATAACCCGGTGGGCCCTGCCATATCGGCAGCCCGCGCGGCGCGGGTAGGCGTGGAGGAGCCCTTCAACTAAGAAGGGGCAGAACTGGACAAACCAGGTTTGCATGCGAGCGGCGTTTGGTGGATTGGAAGAAACATTACAGAATTGGTACTCGATTTTGAAGTTAATCCATCTTCGTCCGAACTATACATTGATTGAATAAGTCTTTAAGTAGCGCAGCGATGACGTTCTTGTTTTATGCGTAGGTTGGAGGAGATATGGCTTACTTACTCCAAGAGCTTTTGATGTGCATGTTTTCTTTCAAGGTATGAGGACCAAAACGTCCCAAGCCACTGAAGTCGAAATGTAAATGTCTCACCTTTGGATACCTGTGCTGTGAGAGGTGCGGCTTGAGATCCGGATCTTCCTTAGAGCAGCATGTCTGTGTTGCACGTGAGTGCAGACATCTACAGGTACCATGCGATCAAATACAATCAATCCATTTGAAGCCGTTGGATCAACTCATCAGCCCTTCTCATTGACTCAGTGAAAGACAATGATGATTAATCAAAGTGCAGAAGTCCATAGTGCCATATTCAGATCAAGGGATCTTGATGCTGCCTAGCAGCCCCGGAAGAAAAACCTCCGGTGTGAGAAACTGTTGCACGGAGATCTGAGGGCAGAGCGTCAGAGCAAGTTTGGTGCAAAAGGACACTTGATCAGATGGCCGTGTGTTGGATCTTCTCGCATTGTTGGTGGCACCTCCAAAACCAGGGAGAGGTGATTGCATCTTCACCAAACTCGCCCCCCTTGGTGAGAAGTTGAAGACTGTTCGGCACCCTTCTTTGGTTTTCCTACTCCATTGAAGGGTCGAGTTTCTGAATAGATTAGGGGTGCTGCGGGTGGTGTGGTTTTTGACTACAATACCAGGCTGGATTGCATATAACGGCTCATGCACGTGATGATCCGACCAAAAAAACAGAGCGCACAGATCGCGGACCTATACAATAAATGGACTGGTGGGTTTGTTCACCCCTTGAATTTGCTGGGCTTCGGATCAGTTTTGCTTGACATAGGGTTCGGCTCATGGCGCATGTCCGTCGCCAACGCCCGTGGTCGGACCGAGAGAGCTGTGGCCCAGACTCCCGCCGCGAGAAGCCATGGCGGACGACGAGGGCGGCGGCGTGGAGGATCGCGGGGTGAGCGCGGAGGACTGAGACCAGAAGGAAGAGAAGACGTGAGTGGTTGAAGTAGAAAAAAGGGGGGGGTCCAAGATGTCAAAGCAAGTGCTTTCCGCCATGTCAGAGTGTTTGCACAGTTTGCAATGCTATGAGGTTCATCTCTTGAGTTTGTTTTCGATGGTTGTCGTCCACTTGCAGGAGATGTTTGTGCCCGCGGGCACCAGCGGCGCGCTCACCGGGGTTCTTGACTCGCACAACCTCCTGGCAAAGAAGCTCTTGGAGCTTCAGCAGGCGAGACATGAGACCCGAGCAAAGCAGGGCTTCGCAGATCGAGAAGCGATCAAGTGTGAAGTGGTGAACCCGCCATGAAACCAAGTGTAACTTGAGGAGTTTTGGTCAAGTACTCATGCCTTAGCTTTGAGAGTCCGAATGTTGTGAGTGTTGCCAGGGCTTGGATGACTTGAGGAAAAACCACGAGGACAGCAAGGGCAACTCCTTCCCTCACATACTCTGCAGCTCTTTCTTTCTTTCTTTCTTTCTGCGCCGGTGGGATGTTTGATTCTGATTCTGCAAGAGAGTTGGACGCCTATTGGCTACAGTGACAGGAGCCTTCGCCTGTGTGTTTTTGTCCTCTCGCAATGCCTGTAGGAGCTCTCCAGCGCGGGCGCCCAGCAGCGTGCCGGTGACGAAGAGCGGTGGCAGCAGGAGGCGAAAGCGACAGAGGAGCAGCAGCAGAAAGTCGCTGAGCGCCTGGAGGCACTCGAGGCCTGGTGGGTCCATGTGGGTCCATGCTGGGACTGGGTGGGCTGATGTTCGTTGAGGGCACGAGGAACGAAGTGTGAGCAAAGCGACTGGTTTCAGGGGATCACTATAGATATACATGTTAAAGTATTGTAATGGATATGGATATGTTTATTCATACTACAAGTATATTAAAGTATACAGGCACACGTGTGTGTATTATGGGCCAGTTCGGCATTGACATCTGTTCACAAAGACGAATCGTACATCGTGCAGGGCCGAGCTGAAGAGCAGGGCAAGTCACAAGCGACCTTGGAGGAGACACTTGGTTCTGCCAGTTTGGGAGTAGGATCATTGGTTCTGCCAGAACTCGGGGACATGGCTTCTTTTGGGATACTCTTGAGCCGATTTTCTCCAACTGAGGCAGAAATATGAACATGAATGAACATTGGAGCCACCAAGAAGAGCGGGGCTACTAGCAGTTACTAGCAGACCATCCGCATCGTAGCCTCGCTTGGCCAAGGAAGATGCCCGAGCTCGAGGATTCGACGCGCATGCAAATCCAGTCCCTTCAGCATTCGATTGATGAGATCAGCAACCACCAGGCACCAATCCGGTTTGGGGTCCAGCGAACGTGGGTGAGGTTCTATCAATTTCTGCCTTCTTGCCCCCAGACCAACCAGCAACGGGAAGGATGGAGGGCCGGCGGCTACTTTGGACTGTCCCTCCCATCCCAGTGTGCGCCGCGGTGCCATCGGCCAATTGTAAGCATGCGCAACGTGCAACTGCGCAGCGTGCGCAGCAGTCTTCCGGCCTCGGATGCCTCGAGCGGCTACTTCTTCCGGTCGAATTCGTTCGTCAAAGCGTTGGCTCGGAAGGGACTTGTCCCAGAAGCTTGTTCCTAGTGGCTTCTTGTTACTACTGTAAGGCACTTGTTACTAGTAGCGTGGCACTTGTTCCTAATAGCTTCTTGTCATCTCTTCGTTCCGCTTCAGGCGGAGATGAAGAGCCAGGTGCTGCCACGGTGGGTGCCTGGACGCACTTGGCGTGTGTGGTGGGATTTCTTTGGACCTGACTCGGTTAACATACTGACGGCAGCCGACTCAATCTGTTGGGCCTTTAAGTCTACCGCAGTTTTTGCTGCTTCCCATGAACTCTTTGGTTTAAAAAGGTGCACCCTGCCCAATGTACGTTGCAATTGCCGGACTGCAAGTGACCTTCAGGTTGTGGTTTTTTTCTCTACCTTTGTTCCCGATCGAATTCTGTGGGCCAGCCTGGTGCTGTTTCGGCTTCGCATCTTGACCGACCCCCAGGAAGCTGCTCTCTCCTTGCAGATCAAGAAGCTTGGGGAGGAGATCAATCAGAGACCCGTGTGCCGATCCGTTCCATAAGAAACCCTGAACCCAGCGTGATTGAACATCAGGGTCAGTCTATCTCCAAGCAAAGTGCGTATTTCTGGCAGTGCCCCTCTTACAAAACTGTCCTCTCAAGACAGGCAGTCACATACCTAATCCTTTCAGACCATTGGATCGAACACTTAGAGTACAAGAATCCCTTTCAACTGCTTCTTCAGTTTTATTCATTCTTTTTCATGGGTCTTGCACTGCTTGGTTGAGTGTGAGGCGACCGATTTTGAAGTGGAGAGTTAATGCCTTGGAATTGTTTCTCTTGGATGAGGCAGAATTAGATCCAGCGATAGTTCTTGGGCTGGTGTCCCAGCAGTGGTCCCAGCAGTGTGCAATTTACAAGCTTGCCTTTGGAAGAAGAACCCCTGGCCAAAGAGTTGCAACGACCAGAGTTAATTCTTCTACAGGCATCCTGCTGCAGGAATATCTAGAGCCACAAGAATTAGAACAAGAGTAAACTCTTCCACATGTACCACAAACAAGCCCGCTGATGAAGTATCAACTCCGGTGTTGATCCTCTGGCCACATGTTGAGAGGATATACATGACAAAGAATTACCTCTATAGACTACAGTAAATAGTAATAAAGAGTAATTAACTCCCTGGATACCATGCTCTTCCCTGGATCGAACTCGAAAGAAGGATTTCTTTCGCAGAAGCGAGGAACGAGTCGGTACTCACCTGCACCGTGAGGAGGTGACCAGCTTCCAGCAAGGAATGGAAGAGCGGATGGCTCAGTTAGAGCAAACCTGCCAGACGCGCCATGAGGCGTGCGCCGAAGCGTGCGTGACTGTGGGTCACATGCGGTCACTAGATTCACCGTCCTGTGTACCACAGGTTTGAAGTTCACTCTGTTGCACTTGATTTTGGGCTGTGCCCTGGATCGCCGTGAACAATCTGATGTATGGTTGATAATGGTTGATGGTTGATTCTAGCTCATGCTTGTTCGTTGCTCCGAACGGAACATGGAGCTTGGGTTTTTCAACATGTTTACTTTGCGCACTTCCGAACGGCTGGCGCCACTGTTCGACCTCACGGTGGTGACGTGCCGTTCCCGCAAACGACACGGTGGTGTCGTGGGCTTCTCACTGTAGCGAAAGAGGGCGGTCCCCAAATACAGGTATATAATCTCCTGACTGAAAGGTGAGAAATTGAGCAATTTAGCTATGATAAGACATGTATAACGGGAGGATTGATGGAATCTGTCTGACATGTTTAATGACAGTCTGACATATCCATTCTCAACACGGGTTTGCTGGTGTTTGACATCACTTTGTTCAGCGAGATTCTCTCGGGACATGTTTCTAGTGCCTGTGTGCACTGCCCCAACTAACCTTTTTTAGAACAATTTTTGACGTTTTTTCGCCTCCTCTTGTTTTGGTGGTGGGGCTTGAGAGGCTCTTTCGGAAGAGTTCCGCGCGGTGGAGCCCCGGCTGACACCGCTGCTGGATGCCTTGTCACAGCGGCTGGATGCCACAGATGAGAACCTGGTGAAGCTCGGGGAGCGTCTGTCTCTTGTCAGCGAGTGGCCATGGTTCTTCTGAAGCTTGCTTGGGGCAACACCAAGTCATCTCTTTAGGTTCTTAGGTGCCTTGGCCTATCAAGCCTTAGAAAGCTTTACCCCAACCGAGGAGTGAGTCAAAGGCGGAGAACGTCTCGAGCCTCCAGGACCTGAGCGCCCAGCTGAAAGCCTCAGCAGAGGCGGCGGAAGCCTTCGCCACCAAACAGGACGGAGAGTGTTGAAGGTCAGGTAGGGAGGCAATGCCAAAGAAAGAGAGGCGAGGACTTTTTAGCTGTTGGGCTTATGTCATGTTGGCTCACTGGATCAGGAAGGGGGCTTAGGGTGTTGAACGCTTCGCTTTAAAACCCTTCATTTTGTCAGGATGAGTTGGTGGTTGGTGACTTCAAGGAGTGCTTCAATGATCGCCTAAAGAATCTGGAAGGTGCATTGAAGCAGTCGGAGTACGAACGCCTGATCTTCCAAGTGTCTTGGTTGGCAGTAGATCAGTAGATTCTGGATGCTTGCTGCCAATGGCGCGCACTCCTGGTTGCAAGCCTCAAATTTTCCAGTAGTTTTCGAACTGTTCGCCCCACTCACTTCGATTTGCGAAGATGAAGATGAGCTGTAGATGAACAAACCTTTTCAAAGATAGCACCAAGCACTGTAGATGAACTGAATTGGCAATCCTACTTGGCTCAGCCTCCGTGCCTTGGCCTCTACCTCGCCTTGGGCCTCCGAGGACCGCTTCAAGACGGAGTTGGCGGCCTCCACCGAGCAGCTCCAAGACCTGCACCGCGCGCGCGAGGCGCTGCACGGCGACCTGGCGCAGCTCCGGACCGAGGCGCTGCCGCCGCTGGCGCCGCTGCAGGAGGCGCAGCAGCAGCTCCGGGGCGTCACGGCCAAGTTGGAAGAAGGTGCGCGGGTGTCAGACAGGGGGGGGGAAGAACAGGGGTGAAAGGAGGCCATCGCCAGTAGGTTGGAGACCATTGCTATCAGGTTGGAAGGGACATTGAATGTTTCACATTGGGAAAAAGCAACGGTCAGAAGACCGGTGGGAGGAAGAAGTGAGAGGTGGGGGAGCGAGCAATAGCGGTACGCATGTTTCGTTTCGTTGGACAAGTTTACGTTGAAGCTTCGTTGATGTAAAGTTGGTTGGTCTAACTTTCATGATTTTGATGGGTCTCCTTTCTTGTGCCTGCCAACCTTGATATTTTCGTTGCTTCTTGTGGCATGGGGCTGTTTAAGTTGGTGGTCGGATCACGTGGCAACCTGGCTGCCCTGCCAGGCCTGGCTGCTTGCCAGACGAAGGCCGTGGAGTTGGCCAATAGCTTCGCCACAAGTGCGGCTCGAGCGAACGAAAGGGTGGAAATGGACTCACGGAGTTCGAGCGATTGAATATCTCGAAGGCCCCGCGAGCTGCGAGCTCCCAGCCAGGCTTCTCAGAATTTAAAGGATCTTTCAAAGGACTCTCTGAGGCTCATAGCCTGCAGAGTAGTAAGAGAGTCCAGATTCTGGAGACTCTAGTGGACACCATCGGACGCCGCTTCAAGCTGGCTGTTAGAGATGGATCGCTAAAAAAACCTAGTAGGATGGAGGCCTTCGCTAGTAGGTTGGCGGCCATTACTACTAGTGGCAAGAAGCTACTAGTAACAAAGGCTTCGAGGTTGGAGGCCATTGCTTGTCCGATAGCCGAGGCGGCCCAGCAGAGTGCGAGTCACGCGGACCTCAAAGGCCGCGTGGAGGCCGAAGTGCAACGGCTCGAAACGTGCCTCGGTCCCACTTTTCTGTTGATGTGGAGTGATGTTGGGTGGCTGGCAAGGGCCCAGTGACCAACCAATTCTGCAGTGTGCCTCCATGTTCCCTTGGCCTTGTACACCGTGACACTCAGTTTCCTGGTCTGTATAGGGCTTCACCTAGCGCAAGTTCAGAGTTCCTCCCCACTCCGCACGGGTGTCCGGCCGTGCGCTCGCGCTGCGCGTCGCCCCTGGTGAGGTCTGCCCAGGTCGGGACGCAGCAGGTGCTCCAGACGATCCGCGCGGGCGAAGGCGAACGGCTGAAGCTGCTCGAAGGGCAAGTGGTCGAGGAACGGAGAGAACGGCAGGAGCTGCGTGCGCGGCTGGAGAAGGAGGAGACCGGTCGAAGTTGAGGTGAAAACAGTAGTGACATGGTGGTGAAACGGTGGTGGGTGGTGTGACGGGTGGATGTGGACGGTGATGGTGAACACAAGCAAACAATCTCCCCTTGAAGTCAGGTGGGCCCATAGCTGGACATAGCTGAGTAGCTGTGTGGCTTGTTGGGGAGTCATGGTGACTTGTGACTTCTGCCAGACCATTCACCCAACCTCACCCAGGCCACCAGCTACATCCATTTCCGCCAGGAGAGGGAGCGTGAGGGAGAGATCCTCACCTGCCAACGGATGGCGGAGAAGCGCGCGCAGGATGTGGAGCTGATAGCCAATGCTCGCTTTGAGTCTGTTCGCCGCTGGGGCTGCACTGCGAAGAGGAAGAAACGTACAGCTAAGGGCTAAGGGTGAACATGGCCCATGAATGTTCATGCTGCATCGATACATGGAATCCCTGCATCTCGCACCGGTTCGACCATCGAGGCCAAGCCTTGGATGAATTGGTGGTGGAGTTCCAAGGCTTTGTCAAGTCGGAGAACTCGAGGGTCATGGACGTGAGCCGATTGGAGGCGCTGGTACGGGCCTTGGAGGTCCGTGTTTGGCCATGGCGCCCCTTGGTCTGAATGGTGTGGGGCGAACCGGTGAACTTGGATGTCTTTTAATTTTTGAAGCGGGCTCAGTTTGATGATGCTGGGTTTGGTAGGATTAGGCAGCGATCAAAGAACATCAAGAGCCACAACCTACCTACCTGCTGTCCCAGAAAAGGCCATCAAACCAATAGCAAACAGCTACTAGGGGCTCCTGGCCGTACTACTAGGAGCAAGAAGCTACGAACGGAGCATTTCGGGCATCGCTACTAACTAGCAGGGACCGAACGCCGAACGCTACAACCAACCCGACCAAGGCAATAGCTCCAAGGAGCGCAGCCCTTCCTCCTCCCCGCGCAGCGGATGGGATACCGCGCGTGGAGGAGGGCCTGGTGGCACCGGGGACTGGCAGGAGTGGCTGAAGGTGAAGAAGCCTACGCGGCCACAAGGGCCACAGCCTGGGCGGCCTAGTTGGAGTCAGGAGACATGGAGAGTATGGAGATGGGGGTGAGGAATGGAGGTGAAGGATGGGTAGAGGTGGAGCTCAAGAAAACGGGAAGAGGTATCCAACAAAAAGCCGGCAAACTTGAACTAGTTGTCTGATGTGGGTCCCAGAGGCCGGGAGTTCATTGAGCTGGCATGTCTTTTCCTTGATTCTGAGTTTTTTGTGGATTAACAAAGGCACACAGAAGTTGCTGGACCCAAAGCCCCTTCTAGGGAGAGCTATTGTGAATAGAAGGGCAAAAAGTTGAAGAACAGGATGAATTGCACATCCAGATGGACAAGAGCTGACTGGCCCATAGGCTAGCAATACCCTTCAAAATTCATTGAGGCTATTTGGCAAGCTCTATTTGCTACGTCCCTCCTTGAGCAGTTTGCTTTTTTTCCTCCCCAAGCTTGACTAATTTGTTCCAGATTGCCTTGTCCTTTCATAATTTGGCATTTTTCCGGCTAAGCGACTTTGAGCCGAGGATATTGTACTTTTAAAACTACTTACTTTAAAGTTATATAGCATCAACCTTTGTCAAGCAGTCCTCGAGTCCTCAATTGACTGCTCCACTTCTTGGTTAGCTCCTTCCCCCTTTTGACTGCTGCTAAATAGAGTTGCTGGTCTTTAAATTTGACCCTTATCCTTTCTTCACAAGTCCTTCCTATTATATAATTGATCCTTACCAAGACCGCCGAGAATCAGAAAAAGAAAGGAGGCAGCTTTCGAAAAGGCATGAAAAAGCTGGACAAGATTTATATATGAGGTGTGGTGCGCCCTCCTTTCTACTCAGCTCCTACTGCACCAGCAAAACGCAAAATTTCCTCGAGTTTGATTTCTTCAACAGACTCTGCCTAGTCAAAACTAACCTTGCTGTTGACCACACCAGATTTTCTACTTCTTGCGTAGCTTTGAGCCCTTCCTCTTCCCAATTTGCATGTCCTGGTCCACGGTCACTCGCTTTGTTTTCGTTCTTGAGCTGGGCTGGCTACGTCGATGGCGAGGGGGGTGATGTTGCATGGCTGGACGATGTCATGCTGTTGCCCTTGCGACTCGCCTAATGGGTAAGGCGTTGCGATTCTGCCAGCCAGCAGATGTCAGCATGTTGATGGAGGTTCGCGCTGCCGCTCTGTGACTTTCTGCGTGCTCATTTGCGGCGGCTGTTTGGTGACTTTTTGACTTAAGACTTGCAAGGTCGCCACTCCTGAAGAACCCTGAGTTGTCTCCTTCCAAATTTACCGCTCTTCTGACCGAGCAGCTCACGAGCCAACAACGCGTAGAAAGGCTGCTTGAGAAAGTGACGCGGCCATTGACCAGAGAGTGAAGACTGTCGAGTATTGAGAGCTAACAACGCAGACATTGACCAAGACTAGGACAACTCTATAAAGGCGCCAGTCAAGGATGGAAAAGCTGTGTTTAACGGCCGATATGGCTAATCCAACCAAGATAGGCAAACAAATAATGGTGCGCATTGCGTGAGGCGGTTTGGGAATTACAGAACTAAGTGGCTCAGTCTCGAATCAGCACTACACGAACACAAAAAAAATAACAAATATATACTGTAATTGAGGAACACGTGGTTTCAACACATACGGTTATTTTTGTTCTCCTTGCATTCGTTTGAAGGAGCTTTCATTTTTTGGAAAGCAACACTCACATTGTGGTCTTTTGAGATTGGTGGTCATTGGTGGTCGCATTTCCTACCTGGGAATAAAGCCTGTTGCTTCAGATTGGGTTTTGGAAGCATGCTGCCACAATTGCCCAAACACCAGGAACCACTCAATTTTTTTTTGGGTACCACATATAACATGCGGTGGCCTCTTTATTTGATCATTTGTGTTTTTTTTTCTTGGGGGGGCATGCTGAAAGTAAATGGGGTCCAGAGCCCATCAACAAAAAATAAAACATAAATCAAATCCGTCCGGAGCCCATTGAACGGCATGGCGTTTGGTTGGTGAGATTTGGACCGCCTGCCGATTGAAGCCCATTTGTGCTTCCGTGTAGGAGCCCATGACGAACCTGGTGGTTGGCCCAACGAATCCGGTGGGCCCTGCCATGGCAGCAGCACGCACGGCACGGGTGAACACGCAGGAACCCTTCAACTAAGAAGGAGCAGAGCTGGAGCGCTCAGAAACTGGACCAACCAGTTTGGGCGTGGCAAAGGTTCGTTTCGTGGACCGACTTGAAGACTTTACCGTGACACCCTCAGATTTGCACAACTAAATCTTAATCACTGCTGATGCTTTATGTTTCATGTGGTTGGAGACATGGTTGGATCCAAGAGCTTTTGATGTGCGTGTCTTCTTTCAAGGTATGAGGACAAACACATCCCAAGCCACCGAAGTCGAAACGTAAATGTCTCACCTTTGGAAACCTGTGCTGTGAGAGGTGCAGCTTGAGATCCGGACCTTCCTTAGAGCAGCATGTTTGTGTTGCATGTGAGTGCAGACAGCCACAGGTATGATGTGATCGAACGCAATCAATCCACTTGAGGCCGTTGGATCAACTCATCAGACTTTCTCATTGACTCAGTGAAAGACTGTGAAAGAACATGAGTGCATGGTGTCACAGGAAGATCAGGGGACCTTAATGCTGCCCACCAGCCCTGAAACCAATCTGTGCGAGAAACTGTTGCACTCAGATCTGCAGGGCAGAGCACCAGAGCACATGTGGTGGAAAAGTGCTTTTGGCAAGGTGGTTGTGCAGAGGTGTTGCCCAGCTGGGGGGGGTTCACGAGAATGATTGCAAAAAGTGTTAGCGGTTTTGGGGCGTTTGGGGCCAGGGGTTGTTCTTTTCATATTTCTATCGTATTGGTGGTTGCACTTCCAAAACCAGAAAGATGCGTTTGCACCTTTGAACTGAACTGGCACGTTTGCTTGCTTTTGCTGCCAGGTGATGACCGGACAAAAATACAGAGCTGGCAGATAGCGGACCCAAATGGACGGGTGGTTTGCTCAACCTTGGAATTCAGCGAACCAATACCGTACCAACAAACACAGTCCGTCCTCTCCCTGGCGAAGTGAACACTCTAAGGCCGCCGCTCAGCGGTTCCCCGAAGCGGTTCAACACCGCTGGTAGGCTACCTTGAGGGACGCTAAGCAGGCTGCCCGGCTACCCTAATTCAATTGATCCCTTCAGGCAGTCCCCTTTTGGAGAGCGTAGCCCAGCGTAGCCCATGACAGGATCACTTTGGCGACACGGCCCTGCACATGGCCGCCCGCTCCGGGAGCCATGCAATTGTCCAGCTGCTCCTCTCGAAGCTTAGCCAAAAGTGGCAGATTTGGCCCATAGCAACGGGACGGATGACGTAGGATTTCTCATGATACTGATCTGCATCTTTGGAGACAGAAGGCAGCTGAGAGGGAAGCTTGACACCGGCTTGCACGCTTGTTGAAGAGTCGCACCGTGTCACGTTCTGTCAAAGGAATGGCGCAGATCCCTCGCGCCGCAACACCTTCGGCAAGACACCCTTCGCTGTGGTGGGGAGGGGTGAGACAGTGGGCATCTGATGGGCTGGGGTGGAAAATCAAAGTCTGTAGCGGAACTTGGCGTGATAAGTCTGATAAGTGGTCAGTGAGTTGGCTCAAAACGATGACGCACTCACCAAAAACAATATATAACATGACGGACCTGAAAACCGTTAGTACACTCACCAAATCCTCATGACCTGCAACTCCACAACATTTTTTTTTGAACTTTGACCGTCACTCATGTGAGCGTGAATCAGCTGAGAGTCTACCTCGCCTTTCTTTCATGTTGGTGAAGGGATTTCGTTTGGGTTTCAAATTTTTCGGGTGATGACCGGGGCGTCTACAAAAACCAGCCCAAGGCATCGCACTCAAAAAGGTGGACATGTGACATGTGTAGTGTTCTCACTTCGGCAGAAATGGCGTCGAGGCCGAAATCAGATCGGACGCGAAACAAACAGAAGCGAACTCGCCCGATCGGTCGGAACTTCGCTCGCGGAGGCTTATCAACATGATCGTTCCCTGGCACAAGTACTCAGGGAAGCAGCTACCAAGAGCCGATAAAACGCGCGGATAGAACTCGCGGAGTGGAAAGAAAGGCTGGATTGTCCCGATGGTCTTGGTATTTTTCACACAGACAGGTCGGAGATGTGTGATCTTCGGATATTTTTCACCCACAAACTCTTGCTCGTTGTGCCGTTGTGCTCATTGTCCTTTGGCTTCGACAATCTCAGCGGCTGGATTCCATATGGGGTTGGGGGAAGGCAGAGACCACAGCCGTCTACAAATTCTTATACATTCTTGCTGAGAGGGCCCTCTTTAGCTTGATTTCTTTGTCAGCTCATGAGTCGTCACAAATCATGTGCTGTAGTACTACGGTATAGGACCTTCCGGGAGTTGCCATTCCCCTTGGCATTTTGCTGCCGTGGAATCCAGCAATCGAATTCGGGATCCTGAGAAGCTCTGCACCCAGCAAAGCAGCGGCCTAGGTCCTAGGATGTCCTAGGTTCTTCAAGAGCACTTGGTTGAACTTCTTTGGCCCACCTTCTGTCGTTGAAAGCAATCATTTTCAAGGCCTGAGCAAAGCTGCAAAGGCTCGGACGTGGCAGACTTTCTGAAAACGCTATGAGTCCTGGATTGGGCAGACACGCTCAACACGCTCTCAGGAAGATCTTTTTCTGCTTTCCGAAGTGCCTGTTCCAGGACCACCTCGTGCCCTACGTAACGATCTCAGGACTCCCGGTCCTTTTGTGCAGGTTTTGACTCTGCGACCGCGACGGTGCGACCGTGCGGAGGGATCCCCTCGTTGAGTGCCCACGTCCGAGGCCCCGAGAAGGATCCGGCACGAACTCGTGCCGCGGTCGCTTATGTTGCCTGGTTCGATTCGTAGCTCAAAGCATGGGAGGTGGAGACCAAGCCGGGCACATCGAGGGGAGCTCAGAGAATCAGACATTGGGCCATTGGGGTGGTATTTTTTAAATGACCAGGGGGCTTCCTCCAAGCTCTATCCCGGAATAACCTGGCAAACGCTTGGCTGCGTTTTGATGCTGCTTGGGCGATGTACCTCCACAATTGCAAAAAGGATGTTGGAGTAGGGTGCCCTTTGACTCATGCTTGGCAGGTAAAAAGCGTCACAATACCAGCACGAAGAACGATTTCCCCCGAAATCAGTAGAACTCCTCTCTCAGTCAAGCGGTTTGCACCTGTGAATGGTGAAGAATGAAGACCAATCAGCAAGTAAACCTTCAGCGGGCAATATCATTGATTCAGATGAAAGATCAGACAAGAAGGGTGATGTCCAAGTCAAAACAAGTGTCTCCTCTCTTGGAGAGACGAGTTGAATGGACTTAGGATTTGTGCGTGTGTGTATGTGTGAGTCAAAATCGAGAGACGACCTCCCAAAAAACGGACCGTGAAAGAACACCCACAATTCGTGGCGGTCTCACATTTTATTTCAATCTTGACCGCACAGATTGCACACCCATCCCATCCCATCTCAGATGTCGTTTTGTCTCCCCTCGGTGAGCTCTGTGAAGACCGACTTCCAAAGTGGCCCTCCTGTGCCGGGCGTTGCAGCAAGGACCACTGGATCGAAACGGCCGGGGTGACACTGGTTGTGGCAAGAGAGATCCGTGGCGCATCGTGTGGACCGATCGATTCACCCGTGTTCAACGGCAGCACCTTGAAGAAGCATGTCGTGGGAGGCGCTCCAAGCCAGGATCTCACCGGTGGCTTTGTTTGCACGACCCGATAAATCACTTCGAACTGCCGACATCGTGCTTGGTGACAAAAAAATGGGGATGGGAGTTGGGAGAGCGCAGGTCCTTGAAGGAAGGCCTCCGGACGGGTCGGTTCTGTGGCCCAAAGCCATTGAGCAAATCGGAGAAAAAACGGCACCTTCTGTGTGAGCGTTTTAAAGACTACCAGAGTTGTCCAACTAGAAAGCAGGTGTATGGAGCAGGCTGGAAGGGTTGGTCCAATTAATAATATGTTCAACTTACACTTCCAGTATGATTTGTCTAAGGTGGCTGTAAAGAGAAGGCCAATTAGCTACTATGACCATAACCAACAAGTGCCTGATACAGAGGTGGCTTGTGTGATTTGTTGAGGTTCATGGCATTTCATTTGAGCTCTTCAACGTGTGTTCTGTCGCAATCCGCCATTTTGCATCCCAAGGCCTTCTGGCTCCTCGCTACGGCCTCAATATCCCACGTGGGGTGTCCCAGCAAGAATGAGCACTGTCCTGTTGTTTGGGTGGATGGAATGCCTCAGAAGGGCAAGATGTTACAGCAACTTCATGTAACTTCTAAGACGAAGGCCCCAGCACAAGAACGTGCTTGGTTGATGATTGCTTGTTGTTTATCTTCCACCCTCGTAGAATGTGAGACCGATGTTTGTTTGTTCCGAAGAAAGTTTCAGGCTCAAACAGCACATGGCCCCAATGTTAGGCTGCACGGCAAACTGCAAAAGGACCAGCAAATCCCGCCCAGCACTATTCTCCAAGTGTCACCTCCCAGCACAGAATTTGATAGCTAGAGTTCCAGAACAACAAGTACTTGTGGCATCTTGTGGCACAACATTCCACCATAGAGCTCGAACAAAAACCATGGGGCAAAGCAAGAAACACGCCCCCCCGCACCAAATCCGAGACCATGTTGTGATTTGAAGAAAGCAACTCTCTCAGCATGAAACGGCCAAGAGGGCCGGGAGCGTTCGCCATGCCAAAGCTGCCTTTCAGCAGGCTGAGGCGTGGTTCGGGATAGGCCCCGGATAGGCACCGTCCGATCTTCGAAGAGCTTGGCCCAGTCTTTGTCACCAGCAGAACCTGCTTCACGACACTTCACGACACGCACCTGTGCAAAACCATGCCATCTCCACTGAAACTCCCCCCAACTTATTAGCAATTGAGCACCTCCCTTTTTTGCATGGACGTTGGAGGCCACAAAGGTGGGATGTGGCTGGAGGTTGCAAAACCCGTACCCCTTGGTCCCGTTGGAGGCCTTTAGCTCTCCTCGCCTTGGGCGTCTACTTGGACCTCCACCCGTCCTTCAGCCAGCCGCGATTGGAGCTCCAACTCGACAGGTGGGGCTACGGTGCAAGCCGAGATGGGTTGAAGTGGCCAGTTGCTTCCAGTTGTGGCCAGAGACCAGTGGGGCGCCAAAGAAGGGGAAAGGAACGTTGTTTCATTCACCATTACTGCTTCCGACCATGTGAGTTCCACTTCACCAGTTCCTATGAGGGTCTGGCATGCCCAGTTGAGGCTGGGGACCTGGGTCATAGACTTTGCACGAGAGAAGGTCTCAAACTGCTCTCAGCCTCGAACAGGCAGCCAGCTACACGAAGCACCAGCGAGGAGTGGTTTTCCTTTGGCATCTCGGACTTGTGCTTCCTGGTGCTCAGCTTGAAGAGCCTGGAAAAAGGGGTTGACTGAATCAGGAAGCCCATGTAGCTGCTCATGTGTTCGGGTGTACTTTGCAGACTCAGTTTCATGGGATGAACGCTTAGCAACTCAGTTGGAAGAACACGGGCGCAGTACATTTTTGAGGCAATTCTGTGACTATCGTTGGTGCATCAGCCAGTGAAGCTTACGAAATCTATGCCAACTTGCAGCTTGGCCTTGGCCGAGAAGAACCCCATGAACACCCCTGAGCACTGATGTGATGTTTCAATTGGGTTGTGCTCACAACCTTGCAGATCCTCACAGATGCCCTTAACTTAGAATTTAAAAGCTGCCGCCTTGAATGCTCCATGTTCGGAGGCAGAACCACCCTGAATGGTCTACAATGCTGTCGCGAGTTGCTCGGACTTAACGGTTTGAAGCTGGCCTGGGTGAGACGAGACAGAGGCAGCTAGAAGCTACCAGTAGCAGGGGCATTGCAGGCATTGCTACTAGCCAAAAGCTACTAGTTACTAGTAGCGATGCACTTGTTACTAGTATATATATATATAGCTTCTTATTAGTAGTAGTCAGGCACCGTGTTACTACTGTGAACGAAGTTGTAGCAGCACCTACCGCCCCATGCCATAGTTCCCAAGAGCACACCCGGTGTGGCGGCAGGTGGAGGTGCACAACAACACGCGCTCAAGCACGTGGTCGCTGCAGGCTTGGGTCTGTGCTGACATCACAGCAGTCCCATGCAGAGACGTTCATCAGTGATTCGGGGGCTCCTGTCGCTTGTAGAATATTTGACCTCGGAAGCAGCTCTGGAGACTGTTTTGTTGTAACTTGCATGCCTGTTGCAGCACCATTTGCAAGGCCTTGGGCTTCTCGCTCTCCTTCCTGGACTGCTGACATTACACGCCAGGTGCATGGGATGGCCCGTCAGCATGGCAAGATGCAGCCACCCCTTTGTGAGCAAACGAAGTGAAAGATCATAGAACATGTGCACGGACCAACCGAATAGAGCCGTGGCATCAAGAAGACCCCATGGCCAGAGGCTTCAAGGCTTCAGGGTGCATGCGTCTCTCTTTCGGTGCAGGTGCCTTCGCAGCTCATCAGCTGGGAAAGCACCAGCGGAATGAAGAACGCGGGCATCGCCTCCTTCCGACCGCTGCAGCGGGTGGAGGGCCAAGCGGCCTGTGAAGTGGAGGTGTGTCGGGAGGAGCCGGAAGCGGGGGGGACATGCGAGACGCTGGGGGGTTGCGGAGCGATGCGGATGGAGTCGCACCGGGGGGCAGGGGCCAAGTGGACTGGGAAGAGTGATGCGACCTGAAGCGTGAAGAAGCATCACCTGCAAACGAAGGTTTTCAATGGTTTTCTTGGCTTGGCCGATGAGTATATAATAGTATATACTGATGCATGTGTTGGGGCTTAACCAGGAACAGATTGTTGGGATGACACGATGATGCACGATGCCAGGTGCAGATGAGCATCAGAGCCCCCAGCTTCTTGAGGCCAAGTGTTCCGCTGTCGTCGTGGATGACCGGGGTCGGCTTTCTGCGTCTATCTTCGATGCATCCTTCGTCCCAAATGGTGAACAGTGCCTTGGAAGACCCTTGAAGACCCTCCGGGTTTCACCTCCCGTTTCACCCAACCGGAGTGAGGTTTTCACCTGCACCATGCATCTGGACTCCGCCACGCTCTTCCAGTCAGGCGGCTCTTCCAGTCCCGGCGCTTGAGCAGCTTAGCCGCCAGCGCCATCGGCAAGGATCTCGCCGGCTTCCGCCGTGTGGTCCTCACCCGAACCTCGGAGACTGGGGGGAGGCAGAGACTGACGGTTCGCAGGGGGGGTGGAGCTGGAACGTATAGAAAAATGAAGGGATTTTACAACAAATGCTGCTTTGGTCCCCCAACAGGGTCACATGTTGTGAGCTGGGTGAGCTTGACGACTTGGATGGCGAGCTTATCAGGGGGGGCGACTTGATGTCGCATCGTGAGCCTTCGGGCCAAGGAGCCGCAGCCTCTGCAATGGCAGGGCTCAGAACGGCGGTGACCAATAGCACCTACAAGGATAACCTGGGCTCCTGCCAGGTGGGACGGGTTCGGGGGAGCATGGGTAGAAATACTTCCTGAAATGCTGAGCGAGTATTCATCAAGTCACTGGATGGTCGTACAGTATTGCAATACCAAGCGAAGTAAGTACGTGGCTCAATTTTTGCTAAGTGAAGCTGGTGGCCATAAGATGCCAAAAAGTAGTTGAGTCATCCTTCACTCTACCCAAGCGGCCCAAGAAGTGTTTCGCCCAGGTGCTTCACCCTCGTCCCCCAGTAGTTTGTTCATGGAACTGTTCCACGTTGGATTGGGCAGGTCCTCGTGGAGCACGACGGGCACATCGAGATGACACTCTTTGGCTTTGGCACCAGCGACTCCACCCGAAAGCTCTTGGACGATTGTGCGCAGGCCCACGCGGGTGAAGGGGGTTTTCGGGTTTGAGACGGGCGAAGCATGGCGAAGCGACCGAACAGAAGGTGAAAGCCTCGGTGCTTTAGGTGGAATTCACATGGATTTAGACAGGTTTAGGCAGATTTGTGATGATGGGAGGGCAAGAAACAGCTGCTGTGTTCTTGAGCAAGTCCTGCCAAGGCCATGGGGCAGTTCGAGGAAGGGCGGAGATTTACGGCAGTGGTGGACATGACCAGAGGAGACTTGCCTGGCTTATTGGGGCAGGACATCCAGCCCATTGGAATTCGTGCATTTCCTGCTGCAAAACCCTCCAACAACCTGTAAACTAGACTATGACTATATATAGATCGATGCAAGAGTCCTTTGGAGAGTCCTTGGGAGGAAACTCTCCATTGACAACAGAGGGGTGCTTTCTGGAGCAGAGCCTCCTGGTTTTGGGCTCTTGGCCCGCCAGCCTTCCCAGGTATTGGCTGTTCACCTTTGGCTGTGCCAACCATTGTGAGCAGCTTGGCCCATTCTGATGCCCAGAAGATCCTAGAATTTGGCCTTTGCCACTGCTGCTTTCAATCGTTTGCTTGACTTGCGAGGGGTGCCAACAGGATCGGAGGTGGTGCTTGCCAACACTCTTGCGGCGGACATCAGTCGTCTCACTTAGAGCAAGACCAACTTTTGGTCCCCAGTTGGAGGCCATCGCTAGTAGGTCGGAGGCATTTGGAGGCCATTGCTATTAGGTTCCTGTTTCTACTGGGAGCAAAGGGCATCGCTACTAGGAGCAAGGATGCTACTAGTAGCTCCTGGCCTTACTACTAGGAGCAAGAAGCTATTAGGTTGGAGGCGCTATTAGGTTCCTTTTGCTATTAGCTATGCCCTGGACTGGCGGAAGATCCGGTTCCCTCACGCAGCTCAGTTCGCCCAGCGTGTTGAGCAGATAGAATCACCTCACTGTTGGCCCTCTTCTGAATACAAGCACTTTTGGATGCACTAGGATAGGATGCTACTTATTCCACTTCCAATAGCGGTCGTCTCACACAGAGAAACCTCGGGATGAGGTTGAAAGCCCGCTGTTGCCGGGCTTTTGACCATGGCCGTTTGACCGTTTGACTGTTTGACGACCTAGGCTTCTTGCAGCACCACGGCAGCAACATCAGCCGCACGGCGGTGCTGGGCCCACGGCCACTGATGGCCTTAGCGCAGATGATCTCCAAAGTGGTCCTTCGGCGGAGAAACGTGGAGAAACGTGGAGACATAGATGCAAAGGGTGATGTTGATGAAGGTGATGTTGGTCCATGTGCTTGTGTTGGCGGGGAATGTGGCGGGGAATTGTGCACGTATTCAGGTTGAGACAATGACCCATTAATACCAGTTCCAATTCAGCACTGGCTCCTTGAACATGTAGGAACGAAAGCATTAGTACGAGCGCTTCTTCAAGGAAGCTCCCCCCGCTGCCTTCAGGGGAAGCTCCCGTCCTGCATCCAAATGTAGCTTAAGTAGCTAGGAGCGAACGTCTCCCTTCAGTTAAGCCGGTGCTTTTTTTCTTAGGAGCGGGCTATATAATCAAAAGGAATATGTAAAGTGACTTCACGGTTCAAGGTTTCGAACTTTGAGCCATGCAAACCACCATCGAACTGCCCACAAGGCACGACAAGCGGGTGTGGCCTTCTTTACAGATCGATCAGAAGCAAATCGATGGTGTGCCGAAGAAGATGCCTGAGCCGGGTCAGTTGGTGACATCCAGATGTTCGGGATTCAGACCGGTCCGAAAAGACATCAGGGCATAAAAGAACCACATACTCGGTGGATGTTGAATCAGTCAGCCTTCACTTGTTCGGCATCAGTCAGCCTTCACTTCCAGCAGTCTCAACAGGTTTTCATGTTTCAACACTCTAGACTAGTGACTAGACCTTACCACCTGTCAAGACCCAGGACCTTCCCCTCATGACCCACGCAAGATCTGTTTGACAGGCCTCTTGTGCAAAGCCTTGTCATCCTTCGATCATGCGACTTCCATACAAACCTGTCCACCGAGAGAACGTCTCCGAACGCTTGGATCCGATTTTTCGAGAAGCGCCAAGACATTGCTGGCATGAAAGCCAGATAATTAGAGGCTGGAACTTTGTATGACAAACAGGCTCGACACAGCTTATTTTGGCTAGTTCTCAATAGGTTTCTTTAGCAACCTCTTTCTCAACAATCCCTGCTTGAGTGAAACCAGCCTAAAGTTAATCACTTTGGACCTTTGCATGTCGCTTGCCAAAGGCAAGGTCTAAAGTTTTGGATGCCGGTGTGGCCTTCCTTATTTGAAACGAGGTTTCTTCAAAGGGAAACTGTGCCCAGGCCAAGCCCAGAGTCTCAGATTGTGGTTGTGTAAGCGGGGCTTTTTTGGAGAGATGGAACATACACCGATATGTCACACACACACACATGTATGATCCCCCTCGCAATTTCCCCTAAAGAATCAGACAACTCGGGTTGTCAAAAAGCAGGCCATTCTTTAGAGTTCACCACGCATTTTTTAGAGTGGCAGCGGAGTCTGATTCTTTAGAGATGCACTTTTTGCCACACGCTCGCGTCTTTCAGCCTGAAGATCAATGCCAATGGCATCCAATGGCAAAGCCTTTATCAAAAGTGAGCATGTCAAACATCACAATGTTCAATAATGATCACTCTTCAAACATTTTCCTATATTTGCCTCATCATCCACCATAATCAGAAGGTCGACAATGGTCGACAATCCAAAAACCTGTGAAAACTATTGAAAACTAATGTTTTTGTGTTTTTTTATTGTTTTTGCATGGCTTTGGGGTGAAAATGCACCAGCATGCTATTTCATGGGGCCTATCCCCCCAAAAAATCAGAACCCAGCCACGTGTCCCAGTCTAAAGAATAGGATGGCACCCATGGTCTAAAGAATCAGGTCCCATCGTCTAGAACTCTAGTTGGGCAAGGGTGTATGCAGGATTCCCCGGGAAACTTGAGGTTCTAATAGGGGAATGCCTGGGGGATCCTGGGGTGGCAGGATGCACCCTTGCCCAACCAGAGTTCTAGACGATGGGACCTGATTCTTTAGACCATGGGTGCCATCTGATTCTTTAGACTGGGACATGTGGCTGGGTTCTGATTTTTTAGGGGGATAGGCCCCATGAAATAGCATGCGGGTGCATTTTCACCCCAAAGCCTTGCAAAAACAATACAAAATCAAAAAGACATGAGTTTTCACAGGTTTTTGGATTGTCGACCTTCTGTTGTGGGGATTCTGGGAACTTGTGGGGTGGTAGGATGGTGGCTGGGTTTTGATTTTTTAGGGGGATAGGCCCATGATATCCCCCAAATGATGGTAACATGTGATCTAAAAATCAGACTCTTCCAGATGAAGATGAAGATTCATGACAACTTACCATTCTTTAGAGGAATATTGTTGCAAAGTGTATTTATATAGGGCATTTTAGGGCTTGATTCTTTAGACATGTACATCCCTTACACAACCAGTTCTAGACACTGAGATTTGATTGTCTAAGGTGTTATACCGTTACAGTCTTTTTGGGCGGATTGACTTTCTTAGCCAGATCATGTGGATAGTGGATAGATTTGAAGGGCTGAGCTTCAAATTCAGGCCCAAGCAGTCAACCCTTAGGACAACTTGGCGCCCGAAATCTACTAGGACGTAAGAAAAATTACGTCCTAGTAGTTTTCTTGATTTTTGAGGTCGCACAGATGCGAGTTATGACAAGTTTGAACATGTTTGGACCTATTTTGTATTAGATGGTAGATTGCCGTGATCATGGATAAATCCCTTCGGTTACAATCCTTCTTGAACAGTCATCATCATGGACTGGTACGTGTGTGGAGTGGGTGTTCCCATTCTTTAGAGGGAGTCCAGGTTCCAAAGACGTGTTTGCACTGTGCTCAACGTGTTCCGATTTTTTAGGGCCAGTGCCCAGTATGTGTTGGCAGAGTCCTGATTCTTTAAGCTACCATGTTGGTATGGGCACTGTGGATTCAGGATTCTTTAAGGTCGAAGCTGGCAGTGGCCACCACGGATTGATCGAACTATTATATGTATACAAATCCATTCATCCATCCTTCCTTCCTTCCTTTCTATCTATCTTGCTTTCTTTCTTCCTTGCTTATCTATCTATCGATCGATCGATCGATCCGTCCATCCATCCATCCATCCATCCATTTGCAGTCTGCATCCACAAAACACATGCATAGTAGCCGTCCCCTCAAGGGGTAGATGCTATGTATTGAGTATGTTCTGAGTGTTGTTTTTGCGTTCACTCAGGCGGCTCAGGCTTGGTCATTACGGGCCACGGCTTTCTTTTGAATGTGGATGTCGTTGCGCCACCAACAGCGGAGGGACGCAAGATCAACATCCGCAGACACGATGAGTGCGCCGATGGAACACCAAGCAGCCTGCTCGTCGGGTGGCGGAGCGAGGAAGTTCTTCGAACGGAGCGAATCTGATTTGTTTGCATTTGGAAGCACTAAGTGAGAAGGACACCCTTCACGGACGGGGTGTTCGACCAGTGTTCTGGGCCAGCTCTGAGCGCAGAGACCGCGATGCGCCGCAAACACGCTCCGCGCAACGCTCGAGGCCCAAGCGGCTCTTTGATTTGCAGGGCTCCTGGGTCGATAAGGCGTGGAAGAGGGAACAACTCGAACGACTGTGGAGAGAGAGAGAGGCTTGTTTGGGAGATGGCGCATGGTAGAACCAAAGATCTTGGGACCATTGCAAGCACAACAGCATCCGATAACCAAAGACAAGCAATTCTGCAAGCCTAAGGGCTTAAATATTCCCAGACACTCCATGCATGCCATATATGCCTACATTGACCCCCAAAACTCTCGCAATGTAGGCATATATGGCATACATGGAGTGTCTGGGATTTATAGTTTGTTGTGGCATCGGCCATCTCTTGGTCATTCTCGGTCCCGATTGCAGGAGGCTCCTGTGGGGCAGATCCAGGGAGGCTGTGTGGTTTGGCACCCGTTGGAGCCTCGGGCGCTTGGACCTTGAACACTGACCTTCCAGTAGCAAAGGACGCTACGAACGGGGGCTCCTGGCCTTACTACTAGGAACAAAGGGCATCGCTACGAACGGGAGCAAGGACGCTACTAGTGACTATAGGGGCTCGAATCCTCCAACTTCAATGTCCTTCAGCTCATCGCTCTTCAGGTCATACAACTCCCGGCCCACGAGGCTGGTGGAGACCGACGAAGGCGCCAACTGCCGAGACGCTGCCAGGGACGGAACGGCGGACGGGCACGTGGTCCGAATGGTGCGGGAAGACGGTGATCCCCACGGTGGGGGGATCGTACCCAACAGGTCGTCTAGGTCAGCAGGATGCAAGATGTCCTATCATGTCCTATCATGTGCGTCAGAGCAGCTAAGACGAGACGTAAGCGCCTCACTTTGCCTTGATGGTATTCTGCGAGACAGACCGGTAGAGGGCCTTATCAATATGCGCATCCGCTTTTTGCTCTGCAGGTGGTGTGGAAATGGAGATGGAGCAGAAGATCTATACAGTCTCAGCCCAAGGAATTTTAGGACCTAAACGTGGCTTAGCAGCATGGCGTCCAGAATGTGCTTGTTTTTCTCATGTATAGGGCTAGCATGGACAAAGCATATTTTGGACAGATCCATATGAAAGACTAAGATGGGCATGCATCCCACAGTTCACCTTGCCCTCTACTTGTGAAGTTCTGATGCTGTCAAAGGGGCAAGAGAAAGGAAGGTTTACGACGTGCTCTTGCTTCACCATTTTCTACGCTCCCAGTGTTTCATGGTGTTTCAACATTGGTGGCGCGCTCGCATACGCGCAAGGCCACGATCGACTGGGGACCACCGGCCCAGCTTCGGTGGAGCGATGGGGAGGCGAACATGAGGGCGGTCTCAGGAGTCTCAGCGCCGGCACAGCCTTTGTTGGCCTAGATTCTAGATGGGCATCATATCCGTCGGGCGGTTCACTTGTCGGATCAGGCAGGGCGGTTCCCAGTTCTGAGTTGTAGGCCCAAATTGGTGACGGTTTCGTCGGTGAAGAGCGTGAGTGTGCCCAGTGCCAGGTTTGGTCACGTGGCGGCCTCAGGATCAAGCAAAAGCTCCCAGTGCAGTAGGTCCGGACACATCAAAAGTTAGCTAGGCAGAGTCTCTGCAGAGTGAATAGAGGTTGTAGCATGGAAACGGAAGGATTCAGTGGATTGGACTCACGCTGGCATGATCTTAGGATGCGAAGCTGCGCCCCAAAAGGATGAACAAAAAGAGCAGCTCCAGATGGCACAGCTTGGTGGGACCTGAATTCACACGGCTGGGCAGCCAGAGGTACCGCTGCTTTCCGTTTAGAACATCGGTTTCAGGTGCTTTTCGGCATTTTTTCGGCTTGCAGCTTGGAATCTCTGGTTCATTGACAGATCATCGATCCATGTTGATCCGTATGACACGATCAGGTCCCCTTGGACCGGCGAACGTGGGACGTGGTGCCAACATCGGCCTTTCTGGATGAACATTCGCATAATTGATGCGTATTGTACTTGCCCTTCCGTGCGGCGCTGATCATGAGCTTGGGACGCTGCTTCCTGGGGATTTCCCGGCTCCTGTTCGGGCCGCGGCCCAGCACACTGGTGCTGCTGCGGCATGGGGAGCGTGAGGACTACATGGCTGAGAAGGTGGGGTTGAGGGCCTGTAACAGATCATATTGGCTCTAATTCTGTGCTGCAAGGTGAAGAGCAAGGTGAAGAGCCCAGGTCTGTACAGTTGGGATGGGCCTCCACCCCCCAAACAAATATGTAGGTGCCCATTTGCCAAAGACACTGCTACCAGAACAGCAATGCAGACTCTTGATGAATACACCCCTCCAATTGAATTGAACATCCTCTTCAAAGGTTTTTTCTTTTTTCTCATTCAACTGTCTACAGTACTGTTGCATTAGAACGCCCAGTAGTAGCCCAGTGACGTGGGCAGTCTACCACCTCCACGTCCACGTCTCGCCCGGTGCCGAGGCCGGACGCGGTGCCGCGTGGATCTCGGCGAGCGCGAGACCCTGGGACCCGCCGTTGGCGCCCAACGGACGGCAGCAGGCGCAGAGCGCGGCCACGCGCCTTCGACAGGCCGACCGACCCGGAGAGAGACCGATGAGGATGGGAAGTGGGTGATGCCTGCATGGTGTTATAGAAAGTTATTGTTCAGGCCAATTCAGGTCACAAAGAGCATGGTGTTAGGTGATCAGTGATGAACCATGATGAACCTGTCCATCTCTCTCTGGCCACCTTTCGATTATTCACGTCGCTTCGCGACGGTAACCGCCCGCACCGCATGGGAAGGCTCAAAGACTGCAGTCATGCTCCAGGAACGGGTCAAGGTAGGTACTTCCATTGAACATAGCCCCAGAAGTCACCCCCCCCAACGTGGCCGAACATAGCTTCCATATTGCCTAACATAGCGCTAGAATGTGGGAACGTTGCAAATTGGTGTATCTTTTGCGCAGGTAGCTCGAGACGTTCGCCGGATATTTGGCTCAACAGGAGCAGAGATAAGGAACGGTAACATTTTCCAACGAGGGCTCAAAAGGGACTGGACATTCAAGTCCCTATCTCGCGGACACGTCTGTTCGGTCACGTTGGGGGGGGGCTTTATTCCAGTCCCTTTTGAGCCCTCGTTGGGCCATGTTTTGCCTTCAAGTCCCTATCTCGCAGACACGTCCGTTAGATAGTGACTTCTAGGGCTATGTTAGGCAATATGGAAGCTATGTTGAGCCACGTTAGGGGAGCCTGTTCAGCCCAATGTCTGGCCTCAGTCCAATTATGCTTTACCGCGCAGATGATTCAAATCATGCAAAGGAAGAAAATTGCATTTCTTGCATCACCAGGGGCTTCAGAATAGAACGAATTCATCTTCCAGCATTTTAAGCCGGTTCCAAAACCGTGAAAAACACAGGATTCTAGAGCGAAAATGCTCCCCCCTCTAGCTAAAGCTATTGGCTTGCCCAGGCTAGCTTACGTATACTGCGTGCCTTATAAAAACGCCTCGGCATTTCGTTGCAGGCGGATTTAGAGCTCCTGCCTTTGTTTGTCTTTCCATTGTCCTCTTTGCATTGGCCGGTTTCGGCCTGCGCTTTCCACCGCTCGCAGGTGCTGACGGCCGCCCAGTTGCCTCCGCCCTCGCGGATTTTCACCTCGCCGCTGGTGCGTGCGGTGGAGACGGCGGACTGGGCGGCTCGAACAGAAGTCATCCGAAACAACCTCCGTGGAAAGCAAGTACACTCCCTGGGACCTGAAGTGGAACGCAGGCCCCTGGAAGATCATTGTTCTCTACAAGGGGGTCGTGGTCAGCTTCCATGATTGTTGGAGGGAGGGTAATCTTCGCATGTCTGCACATGTCTGCACATGTTGCAGTTAGTCAAAGCACTGTAAAATGATATCGATATGATGCCCGTGCCACGATTGATGTTGGGCCTTTGTTCTGTATCCTTCGATATGTATACTGAGGTGGCCGAAGAGTTTGGCGTCGACTCCTTATTTGTTGAGGAGCTTGCGTTGCGCGAACATGAGTGTAAGATGTTCCTGACGTTTGACCCTCCAATTTCATTAACTTCAAACAGTTTAAATTGACAAAAAAGCGGTAGCCCAGACGGTGCCCTTACGGCATATAGCCTATGTAGTGGTATAAACTATATATATATAAACTATATATATATAATATATATATATATATGGGAGCCGTTCGAAACCCCTGTATAGAGAAAACCTGTTTTCTTATACCACTCCCTGCCCCAGCCGCCCTTCGCCCGCTATTGGTGGTGCGAACCGGACTTCCGGTTGGATGCCGCAAGTCTGGAAATGCACGCGGCCCTTCGTCCGCAGCATCTACCCCTTACCTCTGCCCTGAACACACCTATCTCGCCCCACCCATCCTGAGGCCGCCGCCGAGCGCCCGACCTTTGACCAGGCCTTGGTGGCCCTTTGGCTCCAACGATTGGTGCTCAATGGTCCCTTCGCCGCACAGAATTTCCCCCCCTCCCTCTGCTCTCGTCCTTCCTTGCCTCCGTCCGCCCTCGCTCCACAGGTGAAGGGCTGCTGCCCTGTTCCTCGTCACCTACGAAAGCTGCTGTGGCCGCCCAAGCTTTGATTCCATCTGCTGTCATTGCCGGCATGCCATTGCCCAATCCCGCCTGCAGCAGTGTATCCTCTTGGCTGCAGCAATCGCGCGGTCCCTCCCTTTCCTGCTCCTTTTTTGCACTCTTCTTCTCCACCGCCTGCAGGCAAGTACCGGCAGCACCAGGGCCAAAGTGGCGACTTTGAAATCGGCCCTGTGGCCAGAGCTCTGTTGACCGAGCTCGTCAACCAAGGTGCCCCACCGCTCCGCCCCTCCCCCTCCCCGTTTCTGCGTGTTTGCGCAGGTACTTTCCAACGCGTGGCTGAGGACATCATCCGGACAGACCCGACGGAGGGGGCCATGCGCACGCTGCTCGCCGAGCTGCATGTGCGTGGCCCTTTCCTCCGCTACTTGATGTACCGCGACCGAGGCGCGGCGGCGCCCCGCCACCTGTCCTGTGGGTGCTCCTTCGACTCCTCTGCTCCTCTCTCTGCTGCAGGTCTGGATCCCCACACTACCAACCTCCAGCTTCGTGGGCGACGGTGCGAAGGAGGTCGGCGGATTGTGCGCAGGGCCTCGGCCTGGATGAGCCAGAGGAGCAGCTTGCAGAAGTACACCGTGCCTTGGCACTCCCACTTTCCGTTCCCTCAATGTCTTTTTGTATTCTTTCCTATTCATGAGAGTAAAGAGACAGGGTGTGTGGGCATAGCCACGCGCGAGAAAAATTGATAGGTTTGGAGTAGCTGAGTAGCTAAGTCGCTGGCCAGTTAGAGTTAACCATTCACTGCAGGGTCATCTAAACAACCAGGCAAAAGTCAGTTTGCGCTTTCCTTGATCAAACAGCAATCTGCTGCCCTTGTCGCTTCAGCTCACAGGCAAAAGCTCTGTGAGGGTGGCTGCGGGGAGCTTGGCATATATATATATATATGTAGCACATATATATATATATATAGTATATATGTTAGTTTATAACACGCTCTTATGTTACGAAAGCCAGCCGATAGGCTAGGCTTGAGCTCTTAGAGCGAACGAAGTGAGTTAAGGGGGTGTGGGAGGGCTTTTCGGTCTGCGAAAAGGCACAATTTGAGAGGCTGAGCCCGGAGCTTGCTGGGGGAGAGCGCTCCAAAGCGAGGGTCAGAAAAGCAGTGAAAATGGGGTCTGGTGATGCGAGTGATGCAATGGCCGAGTAGTGCATCATTAGCATCACGAAGGGCTGTGGAGGCTATTGGGCAATGGGCATTGAGCACTGGAGTGGAGACAGGCATCCTAGTCTCTACTATACTTGTGCCGTTTCCTCGGTCGAGCAGATGCTTCTCGCGGCGTCCACGTGCGCCGAACGTTGTTCCGGCTTGGCCGCGCAGCTAGATAGATACAGAATAGATAGATTGATTGATAGATAGAGCTGGTTTGATAGATAGATAGATAGATAGTGGAAGAAGCAGGGCTTGGCCGAAACCGTGTCCCAGAGTGGCTAGTGCAGGAGTTTATATACACCAACCCTGGAAGTCCCATACTGATGTGTAAAACGCTTGGTTCAATAGTGGCTGTGCAGTAACGGCTGTGCGGCTATGTTCACAGTGGTGGCTCGACTTTTCGGGTCAATACAGTCAATGCACGGTTTGGCCATTGGCTCTTGTGGAACCATGTAACCGTTTCGAGCTTCGGAATCCTCGTTGTGCGCACTTGCACAGGCAGCAAGATGGTTCTGGCAACTCCCTGGGAACGATGAGGCTAGCGAACCTAACGCGCGCGCACCAAAACCTTGGACATCCTGCGCCCCATCGCTTGAGTCAAGGATATCGACATGTCCTGGCCAAGCATGCGCGGCCGGGCAATTTACATTCGTTGTTGGACTTCAATTAAAGAAGCTATATAGATGGTATTGACTGGACCGGCAAAGCAGGTAAAACATACCCTAGTCTATATAGTGGCTGGAGGCTTTGTGAGCGAACGAAGTGAGCACTTTTCTTGCGCCGGACGGGCTGCTGGGAACGGTGAGACGTCAGCGTGCGCGTAAAGGTATGAGGCTAGTTGGGTACGAACCTAAAGCGTGCGCACCAAAACCTTGGACATCCTGCACCCCATCGCTTGAGTCAAGCTCTCAAGGTTATAGTCGCGGATCTATGCAATATTTTTGGATGACGGTTCGCGCAATGCTGAGGCATATAGTTCCTGCCATCCTCCTAGTCATCCTTTCAGAGAAGTCTGGTTGGATGCATTGGTGCTAGTATGGTAGTTGGTTGGCAGCGACAAGTTGCTATCAGAAAAGGACCCTGTGTAGATAGCAACTTCTCTGTGGTTTATGTCTCTATGTTTTCTGACTCTATATCTCTATGGTTCTGTGTCTCTATGTCTCTGGGAAGAGAGGTGTAGCCGCGACGCATCAGTGGCATAAGCGCAAGTAAAGTCCCCAACAGCACGAAGCGCCACTGAGAAAGTCTCTTCGCTGTCCAAGCCCTCCTCTGGAGCCTTGTCTGCTGTGGAACCTGCTCCGGGTGTCACCAACCGTCATCCAAAAATATTGTATAGATCCGTGACTATAACCCATCCTCAAACAGCAATCTCTTCACCACCAAGTTGCTATCTACACGGGCCCCTTTTCTGCTCGTCGCTGCCAACCAACTGTCATACTGGCCCCAATACATCCAAGCAGTTCCATGTTGAAGCAATCATCATTCCCAACAGCGAAGCGTAGGGGTCTTCTGCCATAGGAAAGACTTCGGAGCAGACTCAGAGCGAGCTTCGGAGCAGGTTCCGGACGAGGTTCCGCAGCGGATCCGGAGGAGGTGCGGCAAACGGTTCCGGAGCAGGTTCCGGAGAAGATTCCGGGGCAGGTTCCAGAGAAGGTTCGGGAGAGGGTTGCGGGGCAGGTCCATATAAGGTTCTGGAGGCATATAGTTCCTGCCATCCTCCTAGTCATCCTTTCAGAGAAGTCTGCTTGGATGTCTTGGGGCAAGTATGCTAGTTGGTTTGCAACGACAACTTGCTCTCAGAAACGGAGCCCGTGTAGATAGCAACTTCTCTGTCTTTTATGTCTCTGTGTTTTATGCCTCTATGCCTCTATGGTTCTGTGTCTCTATGTCTCTGGGACGAGAGGTGTAGCCGCGACTTATGGTTATATGTTGGGCGGACCAGTGGCATAAGCCCAAGTAAAGTCCCCAACAGAACTGACGTTTCTTTTTTCCCGGGTTCTCAAACAGACCACCAGCCAAACAGGGACGCTTCAGAGAGCACCGCGCCAGGAAAATTGAGAAAGCCAAAAACATTCAACACTTCATGCTGTGTTCCGATCTTGATCTACTCCACGTTGATACAAGCTCCACGAAAGCTACAGGCATTCAACAACAAGTGCTCCGCTATTTTTCTTCCCAGTCTTGCATTACCATATTGGTCTCTCGCTGGCTTTCGTCCTCTCCTTTCTCAGGTCTTACACAAGGAGACTGCTCACCGAGCATTCGGGTGACACTGCGCTACGGCCACCATCTCCTGAAGGTACTAGTACTAGTGTTGCGGTATCCTTGCGCAGCTTTGTCTCATTCAGTATCCCATAATTTTTGGACAATACTGTGACGCGAGAAGAGGCCTTCTGCGCTTTTCTTGGGCCATTGAACCATAAAACTTGATTTTGCGTTGCTTTGAAGCCCTGTGCCGCACAAGCGCCCAGCATCGCACGTGCGCGGGGCAAAAAACGCCCATGAAACTCACTTTCCCGATTTCCGGCTTGACAAAGTCCAGCCCATGACACAGAAGCGTCCCAGAATCAACTATAGGATTGTGTATTAACGGGAGCAGCTACCACACTTTCTTTCAAAAGCCAATACGTAACTGCGTGGGTCCTGGCAGAGCCTTAGAGAAGGCCCTTTTGAACGACATCAGATCTGGTTCGGGGCTGAGTGCTTTTGTGCTGAGTAAACTACATTGGATGTAATTCTTTGCATCTTGCCTTCCAGGTCACTACGGAATCACAACACAAGCAGGAGAGGTGTGATCGGATTGGGTGCTGGGAAAGAGCTTGAGTGTTGGTGCACCTTGTTCGATTCTAGGCCGCTGTCGGAAAGTGACTTAGAGACCACTCAAGACTTGCATTTGTGCCCACCTGCTCCGATTACGTGCCAGCATACTTTCGGCTGGCGCCTGAGGGGTGCGCACCGTCTCAGCCATTGACTGCCACTGCCTCGAAAGCTTGGATACGTGATTTGGGTTTGTTGGCAGCCTCCTACATCGCCATCCCCACGGTCAGTTGTTCCGGACTCTTGCTCTGGTGCCACAGGTGTCGGTGAGCCGCGTGAGACTGAATGCCCTGCCACAGCCAGTCCAGTCTACTGACGACGACGACTACTACCACCTACTACTACTGCTGCTGCTGCTGCTGCTGCTGCTACTATATATATACTACTACTTTGGCCATTTCCGGCCCCGGCGCTCCACTTTTTCTTGCTAATATTAAAACAATTAGAACAGTCAAAATATGCGAAAACCCTCATAGGCGCAAGAAGGCGCAAGGGCGACCGCAAGGGCTTTTCAGCCTTGTGCCCTGCAACCACATCAAGAACGGCCCCTGTATATATATATATATATAGTATTTGTGAGCTACTAAGCTGTATTTCAAACCATGCATATACATTAAGTATTAGACGAATATTGTTGTTTTGTTGGGGACTCTGAGTCTATTCAGCAAGAACTTGTCAGGAAGGCCTCACAGAATCGGCCTATGAGCAGTGGATGAGGCAGGTCCTATTTCCAGATGCCATCGAAGAAGAGTATGTGGACTTGCCAGAAAAGGGATATCAAGTTTGATATGAAGCAGATATGGTGTCCAGATATGTCCAGAATGCCCTAAAAAAGGATCGTGAGGACAAGCGGTCCCAACTTCTTTCAGCCCGAAGCGGATGAGGACGGGACCCGGAGCACCCGCTTATCGAGCTGGTCGCTTCGTCGCTGAGGCAATGGGCGGTTCCGGGTGCCAACTCCGATTGGGGAGGGCCGCCCTCCTGCGGCATGCCAAAGGCACGCCGCATGCGGTTCCGATGCGCCAGTTTTGTGGGATGAGCCCTCCACGAAGAGGACCATCAAACAATCCAGACAAATAAATACCGCTAGCAGAGCATCGTTTCCAACACAGGAAGCCACAATACACATTATTCTATTGATTTTAAGGTCTATCTCCCAAGTCTAATCCATTCATATTCCCATCCACTGGCATCAGGAATTCTTCGGATCAACA
This sequence comes from Durusdinium trenchii, assembly GCA_963970005.1. NCBI lineage: Eukaryota > Dinophyceae > Suessiales > Symbiodiniaceae > Durusdinium > Durusdinium trenchii. The sequence continues at coordinate 967,501 of CAXAMN010022317.1, read as the reverse complement.
CCCTTGCAGGCACCTCACACCCCGTGCCTCACGCTTCGTCGTGCTTCGCGCTGGGTCAGGTGCAAAGCCGGGCGGAGCGCTCCGTGCAGGGCACGCCGGTGCGGCACGAGGAGTTGAGACCGGAAGCACTGGAAGGCCACGGAGGGTGCCGGGCCATGGACGGTGAAGCGTCCGAGAACTTTTCGGTTGGATGAGTTCGCTTTTGGTGAATGTATGTGGAGTTGAGGTAAGACGACGAGATAAGGAAGGACAAGGAAGAGTTCAGGGAATGCTTTGTTTTCTTTGGCGTGGGTAGAGTCTAGAGGTCGGTAGGTGTCCCGGTGTCCAGCCTTCGGACCATTCATTCCCAAGCAGGCTTGCAAGCACTGCTGCTGACAGCTGCTGAGCTCAAGGAAGCAGGTTGGCGCCGTGTGGATGAGAATTATGCCAGTTATGTACCTGTCCGTGCGGCTTGGCGGAACCCGGGTTGGGTGACGGGCGGCTTGGAACTAAGTGGCTCAGCAGTCGGGAGTCCTGGGAGATGCCTGTCCTAGATGTTTGGAAGAATTGCCTGAACTGGCCTGAACTGTTGAGGTCAGGTGTTGAACGTGCGAGGTCAGGCAGTTTCCTCCTGACGATCTAGGACACAGACATCTCGGCGGCGAAAGCTGTGCCCACGTAACGGTCGGACCACCGATCCTGAAAACGACCTCGGACCGCGAAGGGAACGCCCTCACACCTGGTGCCGGTGGGTGCCGAGGGGAAGGGATACCGCTGGGGCCACTTCGAATTCCAAGAGGAGGTCATCCAGCGGTGCTGTGCGGCCGTCTTACGCCTGCTGGAACGACACCCTCAGGTGGGCGAAGGGCCGGTCTGGATCGCTAGGTTGGATGCATTGGGGCTTGGGTAGATGCCAACCGCATTTGGCATGACTCAAGTTTGTCCTTCACATGCAAGTGACCAAACACATTCACATGATCTTCGATTGGGAAGGCGGGCTTGCCAGTCGCCACTGGGGCGACCAGGAGAGCCTCGCCAGGAGACCTTGGTCTTTGTCTCTCACGGCGGCCCCACGCAGTACTGCTTCAAAGAGTTGTCCGGTCAGAAATACCGAGGCGGATCACGGACGCCGCGCCGGGGTCAAGGACGGGAGTGTTGCACCTCGGACTCCGGACCTCTGTTTATGGGTGTGAGAGTGGAAGCTTCCATGTTCTTTTCTTCCTTTACGATCTTCACGTGCCAGCCATATGAACATGCAATTGATCAACATACCATACCTAAAGGGTGGTGTCAAGGGCTAACATGCGCATATGGAGAGAAGACAGTTGGGATGCTGCACCTGAGATCATCTCGTCCTTGACTGCGCGTTCCTATTTTAAGACACTCGTGGCATTGGATCACATCAAGTGAGGGACTACACATAGCCTTGACCTTCAGGCTGTAGGTTCCACTCACCACACCTGAAAGACCGATTTCACGGACACAGCCTTCCGAATCTTGGGGCAAGCCATGACACCCTTCATCCTCACATCTGCTGAAGTGTGGAAGTCGGAGTCGCCCATCATTTGCCGTCCGTCAGGCAGCTCTGGGATGTGCGCCATGTCAGTGCTCAGCCGGAAAGGTCAGGAGCCCTGGCAGGTGCTGCTGGCCAACGATGCTTCGCACGCGAAGGCCCCGCCTGTGGACTCCAAGCGGTGGAAGGAGTCGACTGCCAAGATACCAAGCATTCAAAGCGTGTGATGTGTCGAGTGAGTCTGGTTTGCGAAGCTTGCTCGAGTTGCAGCAGTGAACCATAGTGAACCCCTTGTCAAGGCTGACATTTGCTGTTTCAGGTGTATGCGCATGGTGAAGAAACGACCATTTGAGCGAGGAAAGAGTGCACGAGGCTTGCGGCTTGCGTGTCGGCTGGGGCCAAGAGGGTGGACGTGACGGCATGATACGGCATGATACGGCACTCCCCGCCCAGCCATGAACTTAGAAGATCACGAGCCTCCCTTCATTTGCAAACAGGGGCACGTTTGTGCAGGGCGAGTGTGAGAGGACTGAAATTTGCTTGGGCTCGCCGCAGCTCGCCATACGCAGCAAATTTGGACTTTTGCTTTGTGTGCATGCTTTGTGTCAGGGCCATTGTGACAGGCTGCAGTGCTCTAGGGACAAGTTCTTGAGCTGTCATCATTACATACAACCTTGCAATTCACTCATTCATCCATGAACCCCTGCTAGACACGGAGAGCAAATGGGGAGCCCATGGGAACACGCGACTGCTTCCCTTCCCGCATTTCACCGACCATGTCGACTCCGCTGCAAGCTGGGCGATTCAATCATGAAGACAACAGAAGCCTTTGAGAGCCAGGTGCCGAGAGACGTAAACGTGGCAGGGATACTGCAGACGTCGTTGATGTGTAGACTTGACCGTTGGAGCACTGGTTTTGGCATGTAGACTTGACCGCATGGGGAATTCACGACTTGATTCGGCCCTGAGGTCTATGGAGCCTCTCTGCCGCCAGGACCTGCTTTTAGCTCTCGCTTCGATGCTTGCAAAACGATCAAAACACATTTGGAGAGGGTGATGGAGAGAGAAATCGGTTATTTGGGACGGGATCTTCTTCCCCGTGTCACACCGAGACGTGCCCACTTGAGCTCCGGGTCAAGCTAGTAGGTTCAAGGCCATTCCTATCAGTACATGCTTGCTTTTAGTACATGCTATTACTGGCTATTACTGTAGTACATGTCTGACTCTTTCGCTATTAGTACTAGTAGAAACAAGTGCATTGCTACTAGTAACAAGTGCCTTACTAGTAGTAACAAGAAGCTACTAGGAACAAGTGCATCGCTACTAGTACATGAGCTTCGGGTCCCACTCGTCGACGGGAGCGACACCGCGGTCGCGAGGAGCCGGCCAAGCTCTCCGAGCGCCGAGCGGAGACCCGGGCCTCGGCGCCGGGGGCGCCTAGAGTGGTGCGGAGTGCGGTTTTGTGGTGATATTCGTATAACATGATATAACTACATAAACTATGTTTAACTAAAAAGTATAAGCAAAGCATAGCATATATGAAATGTATGACTTTTGTGCTATTACCTAAGATGTGATTGGGGCTTGAATTTGGATGCATGTGACACTGAGCATGACCGGTCTGCAGCTTTTTTTTTGCAGTCAGTCCAAAATTTAGAGGCCCGACTTTCTTGAACAATGGCGCGCTCTGGTGCTCGCATGTTGGCCATTGCTCTCGCGCTGGCAGTTGCAGCGTGGAGCTATGACAGCCTTCGTTCTTTCTGTGGCAACTTTGGCTTGAGCACTCGGCAGCCAGCAACTGCCTGCAACGGATGGCGCTTGGACAAGATGGAGGTGGGTCCACGCGGCATTGGACAGCTTGTGGTTGCCGAGGGTTTCTTCATTGGTGAGAAGGACATGTTCAAGGTGCTGAACAAGCAGGGCCGCCGCTACCGCCTTCGCCCAAGTGCTGAGGATCGCAAGGCTGGAAAGACCGTGCCAGGCATCTTCCAACTCGGACCTTTCAAGATTCACTTGGAGCAGTGCTTCCGTGGTTCAGGCGGCGAAGTGGATGAGCCTCCTGTTGAGGGCTACTCTGGCAACGGTGGCATGGCTGGATGGGCGGAGGACCTCCCTATCAAGAAGCTCGGCTACGGCCGCTGAGAATGGTGCCGCTGAGTGGTTCCATTTTTCCTGTCAAGCAGTGTAGCCGGATGCGGGGTCGCTAGCAGCGAGCCTTTGCAGAAGGGAGTCGGAAAAGAAGCGGCAATGAAAGTCTTGACCGCTTGACCTCGATGTGCGGTTTGACATGGCACGCCGTAATATTAATCAGTAGATAGCCAGTCTTCAACCTTATCATCCTAATTGTGTTCCGCACGCTTGCAGGAAACGCTTGTATATTGGTGTTGGTGATCATTTCAGTCACTTGTTTGGATTTGCAGCCTCCAGACTCCAGACCCTAGAATTGTCATGTCATACCACCGTGCACGGTCTGCAGCTTTTTTTGCAGTCAGTCCAAAATTTAGAGGCCCGTCTTTCTTGAACAATGGCGCGCTCTGGTGCTCGCATGTTGGCCATTGCTCTCGCGCTGGCAGTTGCAGCGTGGAGCTATGACAGCCTTCGTTCTTTCTGTGGCAACTTTGGCTTGAGCACTCGGCAGCCAGCAAGTGCCTGCAACGGATGGCGCTTGGACAAGATGGAGGTGGGTCCACGCGGCATTGGACAGCTTGTGGTTGCCGAGGGTTTCTTCATTGGTGAGAAGGACATGTTCAAGGTGCTGAACAAGCAGGGCCGCCGCTACCGCCTTCGCCCAAGTGCTGAGGATCGCAAGGCTGGAAAGACCGTGCCAGGCATCTTCCAACTCGGACCTTTCAAGATTCACTTGGAGCAGTGCTTCCGTGGTTCAGGCGGCGAAGTGGATGAGCCTCCTGTTGAGGGCTACTCTGGCAACGGTGGCATGGCTGGATGGGCGGAGGACCTCCCTATCAAGAAGCTCGGCTACGGCCGCTGAGAATGTATCAGTACCCTGGAATGTCAAACTCTCAAGGCATTTTCCTACAACGCCTCGGTTCAGACTGCCAACTTCATGCCTGCGCGTGAGTGAAAAGGGATGGTCCAATGGTTCAGTTCAGCTTTGGAGCATGGTGCAAGATCAAGATGTGGAATCCTCAGAAGCTCATTTGAACCCTCTAAAGGATCCAACGGGCTCCTTTGCAATTCAGAGCAGAATCGGGCAAGGGCGGGGGCACTCGGACCGACTGGGACTGGATCGATTTGGTCCAAGGCTACGAGTGGAGATTGCGGTGGGGAGCCTTAGCTTGGAGGATCCCCCTGGGCGCCTTGGGGATCCACCTCGGTCTGCCAACACAAGACGGACCGGCACAACATGGAAACGATCCTTAGGGATTGGCACGCTGTTTGCAATGGGTTTTTGCACAAGTCATGCGTAGGCTTTCCCAGTTTGTGCAGGTGCTTTAGTCTGCAAACGGGGTAGTGTTACAGTGTTGTTATATACTTATTCGGCTCATTCTTGTGAAGCTATGCCGCACTTTAGCTATATGTCCACCCCTACATCCGCTACATCCCTCTTGCGCAAGTCGGAGCTTTCTGAAAACGACTCAACTCGGAGCTTTTTGAAAACTCAATTTGAAGACAAGAGCGTAGGTGCCGAAGATGTGGATTTAGCAGCTAAGAAGATACACGAAGAAGATGCACTACTTTTCTTTTTGGGATAGTCCGCCTCATGAGCCTTTGGCTTGTGGTCAGAAGATCAGCTGACATTCCTGAGGCTTGGCAGCTGCAGGAGTCAAGTTGTGGGAGTTTGCTATTGAGCACATCACTCATAACCTACACTTTTAGCAGGCTTGGTTTAAATTTACAAGATGCAAGGGGTGTGGTTTGGGTCGAGTCAACACCTTGCACATTCATGGCAATCCTGGATTGAAGGACCGTTTGTTTGAATATAGTTGAGTACTGTACGCATTTCTTCACCTATACCTTAAGATTGGGATTCCCAACAAGTCACAGTCTTCCAGCCAATTCCGGTTTCTTGCTTGAAAAGATGTTTAAATATCTGCAGTCATCTATATTAAACCACCAACTGGATCAAGAACCGGACCATCCAAACGGCCGCTGCCCCCCAGGAGAAGCGCCTTTCTGCAGAGCAGACCAGCGAGGCCGCCGCCTGCCGCCGCCTGCGCGAACGCTTGGCATCCGAGGAGTTGGGCCGCAGCCGAGCGCAGGAGGCTCGGAGGAGCACGTCAGGGACAACCTGATGTTCACCACGAGTGAGTTGGCAGGAGAAATTCGGTGACTTGGCCTATGCTGTTCACGCCCGTGTGTCCCGCGCCCCCCCCAAAAAACACGTCCAACGGGTGCCCAACACTGCTCTTTTTCTTTTTCTTTTTTGTTTTTCTCTCTCTCTCTCTCACATCTATAGGACTAAGTCTTTTTGATTGGGTTTGAAGATTTTGAAGCAACGTGGCCATGGGAAGATGAGCAGTGTTGCCATGTGTTGCCCCACGCCACCGGCGTCACCCCGTGAAGGCTGCCATTGACGAGCGTCGGTCTGAAGCTTGGGCGGCGCAGCGGTCCCTACAGGTGAGTCCGTGGAATGATGAGCTGATCCGTTGAACGCGGAGTGTCAATGGATTTGCCCTTCCTTGTCCTTGACTTTGAATCTTTGAGTTGGCTACTTCTTGAGAGAAGATGTTTCTGGAGTTCAGTTCCTTCTCAGGCCATGTTTCACTTGGAGGGATGAACGGTATTCACAGTTTGCTATTGGGAACGCATTCCATCCCGGACCTTTTTTTCATGAAGAGAGGGGGGGGAAGAAGTATGAATTGCCACTACGACGACTCGCTTCACGTCCGACCACCGATGCCAGGTGCACCACGGCCTGGCGCGCGCGAAGCGGGCCGCGGCGGAACTGCGGCAGCTGTGGCGGAACTCGGTGGACGAGGCCGAGCGGAGAAGAGTTGGAGTCAGATGGATGATAGTATGGATGATATGAACACTGGTTCCTGGCAGTTCTTTTGTGTTCTTTGCCTTGGGGATGGGATGCCAAGCGTTTCTTTTTGGGTGGGGGGAGGGCCAGTGCAAAGCCAGTCGGCATCTCAAGGTGTGTCCAGGTGTCCTGGTTTCGACCCATGTGAAAGGTCTCACATCTCACGTGTGAAAGCAGCGCCAGTCTGACTGAGTCAGGGGATGCACACTGAGCCAGAGAAGCAGGAGGCAAAGAGGGGGAGCGCTTTGGTTTGCTTTTTTTGGTGGCCAGATCTAACAACTGAGTATCCTACTGAGGCCAGTTAAAGTCAAGTTATAGTTAGTTGAGATTTATGTAATTAACGGAATACAACTGCATGAGTGTGTGTAGTATATAGTGTAGAGATAGGATCGGGATTCAGTAGTAGCCACCAGTCAGTCTGAGATTTTTGTTTGCCCAACAAGGAACAAACCCATGCCATGCCGTATCAAATGACCACCTCCTGCATGCCGGAGACTATCCCACCGTGTGCCGTGCGCCACGTGACCGCCACGTGACCGCCACACCTCGGAGGATCTACGACAATTGGAGTTGGAAGAACGTGAAGCGGAAGTCTCTGCTTGGTGGCCCCTTGTCCTATCTTGTCCTCATTGTTTTGTTTTTTTTGGCATTTCTTAGTGGCCTAGGTAGATCTAGTTACTAGTTGCACTGGAACCATTCTGGAGCAGATGTTTGCTTCGCTACTGGTTTGGTCTTTAGATAGCTTGAACACCGGCAGGATGTTGAACTTCTGCACATTCCCCGTGAATCCGTCTATAACATGATGCTTCTAGCAGCCTTTCTCCCTGGAAGTCGTAGGAGCTTCTCACCACACTTGACCGCACTGGCCAGCCACGGTTGTTGATCAGAGTTGTTCATCTACACCCGCCAGGTCGCGAAAACGCTTGCAGGCGCGATAGGGGGTAACAGACTAAGGAAATTCCGACTAAAGAACAGAATGTACAGTGATGTCGAAGGGAGTCCCTTTGGTTTCGCCAATTCGATCGCAGGACCTGCAACGGGAGGTGGAAGACCTGGAGGAGCATCGCCGCGCGGCGAACCGACGAACCGGGCATCGGTCGGAACCGGTGGAACGGCGGAACCTGTCGCGTCGCCTTTGCCCCGAGTGATCGGAACGGGGAATCTCATGGACCTTCTCACATGAACCTTGTTTCTACTAGCTTCTTGTTACTATAGTAGTAAGGCACTTGTTACTAGTACCTTCTCACATGAACCTTTTTTGTTTACGGCCCCCGGTTTGCTTGCACGTCGAGCAGGTATAGGACAAAACGAGCCGTCGAGCAATCAGTAAGCATCATTAAGCACTGCTGAGGGGTGAGACGTTGGGTGTCTCCACCTGCAGGATGCCTAGAGGCCTAGAGTAGCCTTTCTTATCTGCCCAGTGAGGTCATGAGATGATGGCAGAGAAGCAGCTGCTGCGTCTCAAGGAGGAGGAGTATACTCAGCAACTGACGCATGGCACAGCAAAAATGGCACAGCCTGAGGCAGCGCAGACTCAGACTGAACGGGCCAAAGAAGGGACCACAAGACCAGCGCCCCACGGGTGACGTGACGTGCAGAAGCCGGGTGAAGAGAGCGCCACGACTCGCTCGATCCAAGGAGGGCCTGTCAGGTCGAGGCAGAGCGGGTGGCGGTGCAAGAGGAGAATGCCCGAGTGGAGCTGGTGCCACGGCAGAGACGAAGCGGCCAAGTTCTTTTGGGAATAGGACATTGAACAGGGTTCTCTCAAGACGTGAAATGAAGTGAAGGAATTCAGCTAACCTTGACTTGCAACAAATGGGTTGAGAGGACATGCAAAGGAGGCAACTTTAGTGTGCTCCATTTCTGCATTTTTTTGTTGAAAGTCAAGGCCAGTCAAGCATTGAAATTTGATGGACAAATGTCCAAGGTCCAAGGTTGGAGGCCCCAAGCCATCAAGGTTGGAGGCCCCAAGCCATCGCATGCAGCACATGGAACTGTCGACCTCTCACCAAGCACCATACAAACTTCTGTGAGACTTCCAGGTCTTACCCTCCCCGCCTCTTCTGCGAAATCTGCGTTAGTGACCAAGGTGGATAACACCCGCCACTACATGTCGCGGGCGAGGCGCAACAGGAGCCACCAGGGAAACTGACTAATCTCTTAATTCGTTTCCCTATGTTTCCCTTACTTTCCGTTCGCACGCGGGAAGTTGTTCACAAGGAAGAAGTAGTGCTAATGGAAAGGTGAGCAACAGTATGTCGTGTGCGGCTTTGACACATGTTTATGCCCCATCCACGCGATGCGACGAGGAAACTCGTGGAGCAGCTGCGACGCGACGAGGCAGTGGCGACGTCTACCCCCCTTTCCCTTGACGAAAGTTTTCCAAACGACAGTGTTCGCCTGCATGAAAAGCCTGGAGCATTTTGGAGTTATGGATTCTTGACTTCTTGACGTGCCAGGAAGCCCTGATGCTACGTCAGAAGTCTTATGCCTTTGCTCTGGCAGCCAAGACGATCAATGAGAGGAGCTAAGCAGCTTGGTTGAGGTGGCTGAGGATTCACATGCCGAACAGGACTGAATCAACGACCAGAACTGCAGAAGTTGGAGCAAAGGAGGCACACGAGCAGATGGAGGAGGAGGAGGAGCAGGAAGAGGCACCGGGCACTGGAAGAGGAGCTGAGGAATTCGAGGCATTCAGCATCCTCGAGAGGCCGGGGCAGACTTTGCCCCTTCCATGCCGAAGAGCAGCCCTACCAGGCAAAGGAGGAGAAAAAGGATTGCAAGTGCTTAGCAGTCCACAGTTCTTTGCACATTTGCAGGGCAAAACCCATGCGCAAGAACCCAAGGGTTGTGCACTCCACTGACGCCTTCACGGTTAGGTAGGTGTCTTCGGGTGTTCAGGTGTTTTTTTGGCAAGGCCTTCAACATGTGATTTCGCCCCTGCACATTTCTCAAGGTAGCAGGTAGCATAGGCTTGACTGCAAGGTACATCAAGCCTCGATTCAAGATGACGACTCAAGAATCATGAACACAAGAATTCCTTCAACTATCTTCAATCGCCCTTCCAGATTAGCCAATTGCAACCCTTGGCTAGTCACCGATAGTCCAAGTTTCAGGACATTGATCATATTTGTTTCTTATGAGATGCGCCACATTGCGCAACAATCTTCAACTTAGAAGAATTGCCGCAGCCTGACGGCAACTGTTTCATTCCGGAAGCAACCTTCTGGACAAGCTAGAGCATGCCAAGAATCACACGGCGAGCCTGGCAAGCAATGACAAACCACATGCCTTTCCGGAGATGCCACGAGGGCGAGAGCCCTACCAACGACACCCGGACCTGCGTTTTCGACGGGACCACGGGACCGTCGCGGGGGGGCACCGTCGGTCTACAAAGCTGCACCGACCCATGCAGTGCATCCGCTGCTGTCGCTGTGGCAAGGGTGCACAGGCGCCCCGCCACAATGGGCAATGGCTTTCAACTAGCGATGGCCTCCAACCTGCCTCAGGTTTTTCACGACTCATGACATGGTTCCTTTCGGGAAGGAGATCTGATACATTTTCTTCTGTGCCGTTCCGCTTCTTTGGAGGTACTAAGTTCCCGGAAAACCGCGTGCTTTTGTACCCCTTTTTGATGTCTGACCGGGACGTGCTTTGGACCTCAGGGCGGCCCATCTGAGGCCGACGCCTCCGACGGTTCCGAGTCGGAGGCCGAGAGCAGCGTGGACGAGGTGCTGAGCTTCGGCGCGTGACGTTCCACGGCGCGTGACGGCCCTGTCAACGAAAAGCATCACAACTGTTGGGGTTGGAAGAGGCCTGAGATGAGGACCACGGGCGGGATTAGAAGGTGTGCATTTGGAAGGTGGGGTGTGTTTGAAGATTCCGGTGTTGCGCTGCGAAGCGTCGTCATACCTGTAGCTCTCATTTTGAAGACTTCTTTCTTGTCATGTCAAGCTGGATTCACCACAGATGGGGCCCGAATATTGAAACCAGCGGGAGAGGTCTTCAAAGTGCACTGATATCCTAAGCACGCCGCCGTTCGAATCTGAAGAAAAGAGGCCCAACAATGCAACAGCAGAAGAAGATCATCCACGGTATCCACACGTATGCTGTATACTCGTTGGTTTGGGACCAGCACGGCTTGTTTGACTTAAGCTAGGGCTGTGCAGATAATAGCTGCAGAATGCACTTTAGACTTTAGACATACCTTCATTGTACCGTTGCTTCACAGCTGCACCTGGAAAAAAAGATGAAAAACGGCACATGCATGTTTTAACTTGAAAACGCTGATTAATTCAGATGTGGGCATGCAGGAAGTCACTGCAGAATACAAAGCAACACAGCTTCACTCCCACACCAATTCCAAGAGGAAAGAATCACATTCCCTGCACGCCCTGAATTCAAATGCCAATGCCGCTATGGTGTCGTCGGAGCGTATTTTGGCCCCGGTGGCCGTATTAGGTCTTCACCTTTTGCTGTTGGCCAACGTCGCCTTCCACCGATCTCATCTCCTCACGCCCTTCACCTCGCCTCACGTCGTGCGCGCCCTCGCCGAGTGGAGCCTCGCGCTGCTGGCCCTCGTCGCGTACCTCCGCACCGTGTGCCGCGACCCGGGCATCCTCACCGAGCCCACCGAGCGTCCAGACTCCGCCGCGGCGCGTCCCGCGGCGCGTCCCGCGGCCGCGGCCGCGTGGGCGCTGGCGCCCTGCGGGCTGTGCTGCTGCGCCTGGCGGACGCCCAAGGCGCGGGAGGTGGCGCGGGCCACGGAGGCGGAGCTGCAGCCGATCGGCCGGGCACAGCTGGAGGCGATGGCCGAAGATGTGGAAGATCCGGGGGAAGAGATCATCAGTTTGGAAGATCTGGGAGGTGAAATGAATGAAGTGATAGCTATGCCGGAGGCTATGCCCAAATTGGAGGAACCAAGTGCTCCAAGTGCAAGGAGGAGACATCCTTGGCAAGAACAACACATGCAAAGTGGGGCCAAGCTGCGTTTCTGTAAGGCCTGCCAGATGCATCAGCCACTGCGAACCAAGCACTGCCGCGATTGCGAGCAATGTATCCGGACCCATGATCACCACTGCCCCTGGGTGGGGACTTGTGTGGGCGAGGGAAACCGAGTGTACTTCTTCTGGTTCCTGATTTTTCAGTGGTTGGAACTGGCTGTTTTTCTCTTCGAATCTTGCATGACCTTTCGAGAGAAGGGCCTCGTACCATCCATGTGGCTGGTTCGGGCGCCCTTGCTGCTGGTGGGGATTGGTGTGAAGTGCCTCTTGCTTTTAATGGTCACATGTTTGGTGTGCTTCCATTCCTACTTGGCACTGGCCAACATCACCACCTGGGAGAACATGTCCTGGCACAACATCTCTTATTTGAAGGGCCTGGATCCCGAGCATGGCTCGCCCTTCTCCCAATCCTTGAGCTTCAACCTGGCCGTCTATTTCTGTTCCAAGTCGGCAATACGCCGTGGATCTGTGAAGGAGACGGAGGATGGGTGGATCCTGTGGGAGCTGGGTGAGCAGCATGACCCCTTGGAGTATATATGTTGCAAGATCTGCAGCTGTTTCGATGAGGAGTGATGTTTCGATTGAGGGAATCATCTCAGGCTTTAAGGATGAGAAGGCTTGGGCTGTTCCAAGCCGAGGGGAAGCTGAGACGTGCACAGCCACTTCTCTCGATGCTGCCGCATGCAGCTGGAGTCCGAGGCCACATCCGCCACAGAAACATGCCCTGCAGCCATGGGGGTGTATCCTTGAGAATGGTATCGGTTGCAGTATCCCATCCTGGTAGGAGGGCCCTATATCCAAGGCTGAGAGAAAGGGGAGTCTTTTGGAATTGATGTAAGCGGTTCCTTTGTGGATTTGGGCTCGGAGACCAGCTCAAACAGTGATGCTGCATTGCATAATTTGGGTAGTCCATGCAGCACTTTGCAAAGCTTTGTTTTGTGGCCGTGCTCAGAGCAGCAGGGGGGGCCTAAGTCGTAGCCTTCCAAGATGCTTATGCTTCTTGATCTGCCAGGAGATTCAAGAGGACGCCTGGGGACACGGGTAACCCCTACAAAGGTTGGGAGGAAGGACATTTCTTGCGGCAGGATGTTTGTGTCCTGCTTGCATTGAGTATACAATCCAGTTTCGTGAATAACTGGCCACTAATTGAACACCGGATGCTTTCCGTAGCAGAGGGACAATCAGCAAGGGAAAGGTGAAAGGTGTGTTTGTTGACTCATTTTTCAACACGAGGCATCAACATTTCAGTTCTCTTTTGCCAATCTCTTTGACTCAACTTATCAAAGACGCCATGTATGTGCTGCACGTTGCTGCACTACGCCTTCAAGAGCTGGCATCACATCCGCCAGGAGATTCGAAATCACGAGCAAGAATGGGATTCTTTGCTGCTTGGAGCGATGGAGGGCCGCCCTCGCGTGGAGCCGCCTCAACGGCGGGTCGAACAAAAAGGGCTCGTGTCCTCAATTGTCATTGTGGGCACATGCGGGTGCCGAGGTGTAGCTACGCTGTGAGAGTCAAGGGGAAGGTTTTGTTGTAGCCAACAGCCAACGATGCCTGGGGCGGCACACCGAGGTTTTTCCCGATGGACGCCCTGTGTGGCATTTGTCCCAGGGAGGAGGAGGAGGAGGAAACAGAGCTAGAGGTCCTTTTTGGGACTTGGAGATGTGTGGATCCTTGGCTTCTTAAAGAGTTGACAAGGTCGCGAGGGTTGGCAAAGTCCGTTTTCATTACAGAGTCCCTTGTATCGTTTTGATTCGTTGTGGTTTGTGTGAGGTATGTGTGTGGCACATGCTGCAGTCTTGCAGCTAGTCTAGCAGCTAGAGACTTTCTCATGCCCATTGGGCCTAGAGTCCTCGAGGACCGAAGAAACGTGATTGGCGGTGGCGCCGGGATGGTTCTGGGGCTTCGAAAGCAATCTCAGGACACCTGGGGCTTGGAAGACTTTCTGAAAGCCAACAGCGGCGGCCTCGCGAAGAGTTTCTATCACTTGGTTCTTTTTTTGCTTGGACCCAGCTGGCACACATCGGGCTATTACTCATCATTTGCCACGGTTTGGAATGAACTCCTAGCACGGAGCTGCACGGCATAGCAACTCGCTTCACTCTGCAATTCTTCGAAAGAGACTCCAGCCCAGACGGTGAAAGAGACTCCACCCACGTTTCGGATTCTGCTAAGACGGGGCGCCCGTAGCGCGGCACCGTGCCGCATCCGGAATGGCTCAGGGGTCGGCCTCATCCAGCGCAAGGTGGCCCTGGCGGCCAAATGGCGCATCACCCAGAGGGTCTCAAGGGTTGCGGACCGCTGGGCGAACGACGTCGGTTTGAAAGGTCCTGTGTTCAGTGCGTTTCCAAGAAGTGGAGCCGATGCCTTTCTTCGCTGTAAGTGGTTTTGCATATCCCACCTCCACAAAGCAAGAACACACATGTTCTTTCGACGTCCGTTGTGTCGCTTTTCTCTCGCGAACACCCAGTTTCCGGACAACTTGGAAGACTCTGAGTTGTGGGTCTGGGCCAAACAAAAGCACCATGGGATACGATGGGTTTGTCTTGAACAGGATTTACTTGAAGGGGGGGTGGCTCCACTCCTCCCAACAACGTGTTTTGAAAAATGGGTTTTTTTTTTTTTTTTTTTTGGTTGACTGACTTGCATATCTTGCATGTTGATAGGTTGTACGACTCGAGTAGGTCATGAAACTTTTGAGCCGAACTTGGCCAACTCCATGCTGTCTGGCTGCGGCCTGCGTTGGAATTTCGAAGTTATGTTGCTCAACTCTGCAGCACTTGGCTTACCCACTGGAAAGGCAGGTTAGAGCCGTGTTGAATGGAGCCTACGGATGCTGGACACAACAGGCTGGCCAATCCATGTCTTTGAGATACGGGTTACGATCAACAACGGTTGAAAAGGTATGTTGAAACGTCAAGTGACTCTGCGAAGGCCACATCATTTCCTGTCTCACGGCTGTGCTGTCTCCAGGATACCTTTTGTAGATGATGCGGCGGCTCTAGCGCGAATCAGGCTGCTGAAGAACTGCCAGCTTTTTGAGCATCTATGTAACTCCCCTGCGCTTGACGCCCCCCCTAGGCGATTTTTCTTTGAGACTCTGATTTTCACTAATAAATGATATTGAAGTGTGCATGAATCTAGCCACAACTGCAGCTCCAATCGAGGTCGCTTGGAACAAAGCCTGGCTGTGCTCCTGCAGCAGCGGATGGTGGAGTGCGACACGGCGGAACAAAACGCGCTGCAATGCTACGTGGAACAGATGACCAGCCCGTTTAGGAGCGAAGATGCCTACATGCAGCAGTTGATGCAGCTCGTCCAATCTGAGCATTTCCAATGAAGGTGGAATCCGTCGACCCGGTGAAGAGGAAGAAATACGGTGCACGGTGTGTATGACATTGATTCTCTCGCGCACTAGATCATCTAGATCCACCTTTGTTTGGAAGATGGACCAGAGATGCAGGGCACTTCGTGCCCTCAACGCCCTCCAAATGGAGGATTTTCGGCTTCTCACGACATGCTGAGACACTTCCTCCAGTCTCACGTCAAAGGGCGTGAAGGGCTTGGAGTCGGATGGGGCATGGCGTCGCAGCGACGAAAAGGCAGTTCGGGGCCTTGGGGGTGGAGATCCTTCCTCCCTTGGACGGCACGTAGTTCTCTGAATGTTCGTAGTTCTCAGGTCCAGGTGGGATAAGGAGCATGAAATAGCATGAAAGAGCTGACATGATCTCGGCCTGTTTGCGTTCGTAGTTATCAACTCTTCGTTGATTTCCCGACAGGACTGAGGTCCTTCATCCATCTGACACCGAGGCCCAATTGGGACTTCCACCGGAGCGAGCAGGGCGTGCGCTTTGTGAATCACAGTATGTTAGGCGACCTGGTGGAGGACGGACTCGTCAGTGAGGGAGAGGGAGAAGGTTAAGGGGTCGGGTCGGCAGCTCTTAGGCTCCAAATGCTTGGATGGAGCTATGTTCGTAGCGACTCTTGCTCCGTTCGCAGCGATGCCAAGAGCTACTAGTAGCGATGCCCTTTGCTACTAATGGGCGTCCTTGTTGCTATTTGTGTAATATGTAGAACACGTGCACGATGTGGATGGGATCGGATGGAAAAGTTGGTTTCGTCGTGTGGTGCCACACGTGTCCCTCCCAGTGTAGTTGCCATGATTCCGGAGAGTTTTCTTCATTCACAATCAGTTTGAAAGCCGATTTTGTGAGCTGGATCACTGGGGAGATCCTCTGCCAGATGGCCGGATGGCCGCCTGTCAGGAGGTGAATCTGCAGGAGGAATACGTCTCAAGAGACGGCCATGGCAACCTGCTGCGATGCCAGGCCGACTCTTTGATGCGATCAGCACCAAAGTAGTCAGTTGCATGGGGATTCTGATGTTGATCAGTTGAAATAACTTTGTTAAAATAATTTCATTGTCATTGTTAAAATGATTTTATTTGACATATAATTTGTATACGTAAGAGCCCCAGAACGACTAACGCCCTCCAACCTTCCTCAACCTTCCTCCGCCCAGCCCGTGAGCCCGTGAGCCGCTTCGACCGAGGAATGGGTTCAGATCTCCACCGGCGGCATGCTGCGCACCAAGAAGACGGGCGAGATCGGCGAGTGGACTGAAGAGAGGTGGGTATGAGAGGTGAGAGGTGATGAGAGGTGAGGTGAGTGCCACACAGAGGTTTGGAGGGCGGATCATGGCAGATCCATGCTGTTCAGAGTGGGCCAACTGTAAGAACAAGACTAGAACGGCTTGAAGCAAGCTAAGCAGTGGGTCCTTCTTTCGGGGAAAATCACCCTCCAAGAACGGCGCGGAGTTAGCCCATACACGACCATGCCCGTGCCCACCTCCGACAGATCAGTCACCGGCGACAAGCTCGAGTTCGTCCTGCGGCAGCCAGAGACTCGCCGACCCGAAAGTCGCGAGTGCTGAGTGGCCTAAACATCGCCTGAGAAGCCGGGGGAGCGCAAACCGTGAACATGAAGCAATCCAGGTTGCGAATGTGTTCTAAACAAGTTAAAGAAGTGGAAGCCACTTCTTTGAATCGTCTCCACTCCCCCTGGTTGGATCTCCATGCGGTCAACCCCGAGGTCCAACGGCGCCCAATGGGGGCGATCCTTCGTTCGGGAGACGCCTGCGATGCTGTGAGAAGGCTACCTCTCCGTTGGTGTTTTTGGGGGAAGGAGGGAAGTGCACGTGACGTTGTTGAGATGTTTCAAGTCACATGAGCCACCTCCGTTCCTGATGGTTGTGGAGTCTCAGCTGGGAGAAAACAACTTCAGCAGACGACGCACATGACGTAAAAAATCACTGTCATTGCAACAGCCGTGCGATTCTACACAGTTTTTGTTCCAGGTTTTGTTTCCACCAGTTGGCCCGAAGCAGCAAGACATTGTTGTTGTTTGATGAGGCCTTAAGGTTCTTTTCCGTCCGAGCTCATTGGCTCATCCATCCCCCGTCGGAGGCACATTTGAAGGACCACCGCGGTCACAAAGAGCCCGCGATGATCTCGCCCTCAGTGACTCGATGACAATGATCCCTTTGATGTCCTGCCAGTGGCGGAAAAAGTGGCCCGTGGGCATGCGGCAAGTATGCGCAAGATTTGGATGCTCCCAGGAGGGACTGTATACATTCACACAGAGAGCAGATTCAAACAGCAGTTTCACAATGATTGCAATCGTTGCACTCATCCAGATTGGCTCTAGGGTGGCGTTGCTATTGCCGAAGGGAATCGAGCCAAGTCCAATTTTTTGGCGATATGAGAGAGAGAGAGAGAGAGACGTTCGTTCAATTCCGCTGACGTGGATAGCTTCGGAGAACATGAGCACCATCAGGTCAGGGTGCAAACTTCCAATGTCAATGAGATATGCTTTTGTCACAGCTGAACTGTTGCCGGGTTTGCCATGGGCGATGTTGTAAACATTTTGCGTTCTGGCTGGCATGATGAGCCCCGTGCGGCCAGCAGACGTGGCAAGGCACGATTGCACCATCCTGCGATTATAATAGAATACCGCTTGAATCACAGTTCAATGATCAATGGACGATGTGAGAGGATAGTGGCTTTAAGCTTGAGCCATTCTGTCTTTGTGTATCATATTGAATTTGATTGGACTACTCAACGTGGTCAGGGCTTTCGTTTCTTGTGCACCCGACTGAACGGAGAGGCAGAGCAGCAAAATGGCTATGAACCGCAGAGGCCCTAGCAATGGACACGTGTCAACACATAGCAGGGTGGACAGGCATTGGCGTGAATCAGTTTATGCAACTTCCACACTGTCAAAATTGAGTTGGTACCACCACACGCTGCACACCTTTTTCAAGAGGCATTTGTTCCGTTCAACTGGGTCAATGTAGTGCAGCCAGCCATTCCAACATTAAAACTCATGGATTTGTTCGCAGAAACATCAGAAACGCCTCCAGCAAGGTCCATGCAATACATCCGTTGTGGCCTCATGTGCAGTCTAACAGGCCGGTCATGGGAGACGATCTTGCGGTGGCTTGTCTTTGATTCGGTGGTGGCTTGTGTGGATTGAATCGTGTCGTCAAGGGTTCGTGCCCACCTGGCCTTACCTAGTAGGCACCCAGTGGGGACAATCCGTCGATGCGGTGAGAGGCACTTGTTTGATATCTGGGAATGAGGGAAGGGCGCAGGGCAGACGTGGATTATAACTTATTTAACAGTGCGGACGTGAACTGCATGTTGGCATCATTTCCAACTCCAAGTCACAGAAGAATGTGACCATGCGAATGCAGATTGAGAGCCATATTAAGAAACATCATTAGCTTCCTTCCTCCTGAACAGTATGGAGGCTCACATTGTGTCTTTGACTTTCTTGTGCTGGCGATCCTATTAAACTTTGTAAAATTACTTGACCCTCAAAAGCTAGGTTTAAGCTCTTTTTGTTTAGGAGCTTTCCCATGAATGAACCAGCCCGAAACAATCATCACCATCCCAGCATCCCCAAGTGTGGCAGGGTCCCTTACTCGGTCCTATCCTTGCCATCCACTATGGGTGGATATGCGGACAATCCAATTCATTTGTTTGTTAAATTCCATTGCAGGCTAATGTAGCGACACTTGACTGGGCCTGGAACCATGGTGGCGTTCTCTTGTGAGGCCGTTGGATTGTACTGCCACTGTGGGCCAGTGGCTGAGGGGGAGTGAGAGAGAGAGAGTGGGAGGCATCAGGAGATTCATTCTGTATAGTGAGTCAGATTTTGCCAACCAGTTGTTGCATTTGCCAATGGATCATCATATTGCAGCTTTTTGGGGTTCACAGCCGCGAGCAATTGCGCTTCACCAATTGCGGCAGCAGGTGCTTCACCAGATGACCATTGGTCCGAAACGACATGGACCGGAGATGCCCGAGCTTCTAACGACCTTGGCAAAGGTCATGTCTGCATGCTTCGGACCACCCCCAAACATGGTAAATGAGATCGGCGCAACAGATTTGGCCAAGTGCTTGTGGGCAGCAGCAGAGGTGAAGGATGTGGTGCCAGAAGTGACCAAGGTCCTACCAGCACTTGTAGGACACTTACAGGTCAAGGCAAATCACCTAGACAATGCAGAGGCGTTGTGGTGCTTCACAGCTGCAGCCAAGTTAAAGACGATTGGGCCAGAAGTGTTGAGAATTGTGCCCGCAGTTGTGGACCTTGTTTCCTTGCAGTTGGTTGAAATGAACGCAGCGGAGCTGGCCCGGTGCTTGTGGGCAGCAAGTAGGTTCCCCAATGCTGCGTCAGACGTTGTGCCGAAGCTTGTGCCACAACTGCAAGAGAAGGCAAGCGAAATGACTGCTGAAGAGTTGTCCGGTTGCTTATTGGCAGCAGCTCAGTTGAATACTGCCCCAGACGTGTTGAAGATTGTGCCAAGACTAGTGACAGAATTCGGGGAGAAGGTGGAGGGCATTCCTGCCGGAGGTTTGAGCCGTTGTTTGTATGCAGCAGCTGAGTTGCAGAATTCTGCGCCAGATGTGCTCAAGATTGTGCCGGGACTTGTGGCAGAATTTCAGGAGAAGGTGGGGGG
>CAXAMN010022317.1:901407-947990 GCA_963970005.1 Durusdinium trenchii | reverse complement strand
GGGCATGACTGCAGGAGATCTAGTTCGGTGCGCCTGGGCAGCAGTTGAGTTGCAGAATGCTGCCCCAGAGGTGCTGAAGATTGTGCCAAGACTTGTGGCTGAATTTCAGGAGAAGGTAGAGGGCATGACTGCAGAAGATTTGGCCCTTTTTTTGATCACAGCAATTCAGTTGCGGAATTCTTTGCCAGATGTGCTGACGATGGTGGCAAGTCGTTTGGTCATGCCAGGAGGGGCAAGACAGGTCGTGCAAGTGCTTGAGGAGTTTTGGTAACTTCGGAGCCATGCTGTGTTCTGCCAGGCACTTGCTTTGAGGTCCTGAGCCAGGAGTTTGGAAAGGTCTTTGTGCCAGCCAGCGGGTTGGATGCAGGAGACAAGGTGGTCGCAGCCAATGGTGTCTCAAGCGAAGTGCTTCGTCGACCCGAGCCACATTTAGTTCAGGATGTGGTGGAGTTGCAGGTGGGGCGGACAAGTCTGGTGGTGAGCCCCGACCATCGGATCGTGGTTCCTGGCAACAAGACGGTGAAGGCCGAAGACCTCCGCAAGGGCAGTGAAGTGACTTCGGAATCAAGTCTCAGCGTATTTGTTTAAAGATCAAGTCACTGGGGCACGCCCCGACCAATGGTGAAGAATATTGAGCAATGTTTATATATTGGTATCCAAAATTTTGTGGAACCTGGTTCCATGCCCAACAAACCAATCACAAATCAGATTCGAATGCTAGTTATTCCTTTTTTGCAGCACTTGGTCCTTTAGTGCATCAGTGCTAGCTCTAGGTGATCCTCAATGGCGCCCCAGAGGCCTTGACATCCCTCCGATGGAAACATGAGCCAACCACCGTGCTGAAGCTCGCCTTCAAGCCTGATCTTCCGGTGCCTGCTTTCATGCAGCCATCGGCTATCTTCATGAAAGGTTCTCGCGACCGCCCTGTTCTGCGCCGTGGCTTCAGGTCGAGGGCTTCGCCAGAGACGGCTTCGCCAGAGACGGGGGATGCCATCTCATTGCCAGACACGGACCCAGGGGATTTCCCACCCTGATTCATCCGGATTCTGCAGCCAACTCAATTTGTGCAACGGAATTGGGGTTGCCAAGTCCGTTTCCCTGACTTGTGCGTGTCCTGGCGCATTTGAAGCCAAACACCGCACGGTCTCGACCCGGCAGCCCCGAGGCAACCAGTAGCGCACGCACGCCACAGTGTTGTGCATAGATTTTCTTTGCTCAAGTGATGCAACTGAACTATGGTTCTGCGATGGACTTATTTGGCCTATAAACAAACCTTCTATTGACCGTTTGACCATTTTTGGCATTTCTTTTCACACTTGTTTTGTTGTCGCGGTTGCAAGACTTGCCAACTTGCCGCACCCCCGCGAAAGTCGGTGGATTGGAATCTCTTCAAGTGTAGACCAGGAATGCCGCGACCCCTCAGCCCAAGCAGACTCGAATGTGTTCATTTTGGGCTGCAATTTTGCACCGGTTCACGCATTTCTGTCAAGGCCTGTGCATGGCTGGGCCAGAAAGAGGGCTCGCTCTCTAGGCATCTCCGGCCAGTCAGCGCACGGCTTTTTCGTTGACCTCCACAGATCCGAGATTTGCGCGCGCCATTGGTGCTGCCAAATTGGGATCATAATCCTTCAACGGGGTGGGGGTGGCAATGAGGAAAGATGCACTATGATGCACTTTCTTCGACGAATTGGATCCAATCAATGGCTCCACCCCACCTGAATCAATGCCTAGCCAGGCCGGGAATGGGACCCGAAATTTATAAGTAAGGTCCCAGCAGCGAACGCGGTCCTGTGTGCGTTGTCCAAAAGGTGTAGGCACATAGCGATGGTGTGACAATGTTTGACGCCACGTGGAGTATATGGATGCTTTTGCAGCTAACCAGCTGTGGACTGAGCAGCATGGCTTGACTTCCTAAAGTGATCCTGAGAGGCCTCCAGAGGTTGGAGGCCTGGGCGACGTGTTTGCTTCAGTCCTCCTTGGCCATCGACATGGATGTGCCAGCAGCACAGTTTGTCCATGTTTGTCCTAAAATGAAGGTTTTTTAGTCTCAATCTTGGTATTCCGCAGCAAGGGTCAGAGAATCATAAGTTGTAGCGTGCCGCGGCAGCAATGCAGCAGGGCCCAACGATCGAAGTTGATCCCCACGATCCTTTCCTTGCAGGTCAGACATGCAGACCAGTTCGCTGACGGCGGAGACCAGTGAGTCCAGAGTTTAGCTCGGAAAACAAACTGCGTGGGGCAGCCCATGTCCTGCCGATCGCCGAAAGAAGTGTGACCAACTGTCAACCAAAATGATACACACCTCACACCTCGAACCCGATTGTCGATCCACCGGATTGATCCATTCGAGATCACCCCCGGCTGTGCGGGTCTTCGGATGTTCTGACCAGTGGGACGGCGACAAAGCCTTCCGCGCGGTCCCCTGCTTGGGGACTGCAGCTCGCCCAGGCTGGGGAGTTCGCACCTTCGTCGTTGGTGAGAGAAAAACCCAAAGAGTGAGGAGTTTGCTTCCATTTGTCAGCAAGGCAGCGCGATTGGCAGGTTTTTGGAGGGCAATCAAGATACCACCTGTGACATCAGTGAGCACCTCGCTGCTCACACCTTGGACCCCCTCCACGGCGCGCTGCGGCCGCGAGGCGAGGATGACTGAGGCCTGGTGGCAGATGGTGGCAGACGTTTTGCCCCATGGGATTAAGGGAGATGGCTAGTGAAACAGCAATGTCATGTCATTGGATGAATCGTACCATGATGTTCACAACACACAGGTGTCGAAGAGATGCAGGTTTTGATGGATCGTGGGATGCTGGCTTGTTAAACGAATGCCGTTTACCAAGACGATGGGACTCAGGCACATGACTACTGGTACCTACTGTACGTCTCATGCAACCTTGGGAGGTAGCCGCGGCTCATTTGATGTGTGCCTCCGCCTCCTGCGCCTCAGGCTGAGTCCAAACGACTTGGGCACGGCGGTGGCCAGGACTGCCGGAGCCGTCGGGAAGAATCGCCGGAGCCGGACGTTACGGCGAACTGCAGACAGGTGAGCTATGGTGAGCTATGGTGAGCTAGTTGAGGGTACCTGTCCGTTCTTTTGGACAAAATGCCAAAAGATGCTAAAAGTGTTGATTTGTGCAAGGACAATGTTGAGATTGCTGATGAAGTTCTAGAAGTTCAACAGACGCATCAGTTCTTTTTCTAGTTGCGGCGCAGGATGCCGATCAGCGCTGAGAGCATGATGGACCGCATCGCCAAGTAGTCTGAGACGTGCTTGAATGAGTTCAAGTCGCAGGCTCTTCAGCTCAAGCTAGTCATGTCGTGCCAGTTGCTGTACCCGCCCTTCCGTCAACTGTAGAAGCTTGGACTGCCACAAAAACGTTTGCGTGATGCGCGTGATGTCACCGCCACTGCCATACTTGAAAAATCTTGAACAGAATGTATAAGAACAAGGACCATCATCATGGAACTAAGTAACTAAGTTAAGGAAAGCATGGTTGTTCCGAAGCCCCAAAATACGGACTTTCCAACCGACCTCCGTCACTTCCGTTGCGCCGTTCGCGGAGGCCCATAGAACCGGAGCGGCCCTCGACCGGCCCCGCGAGGCCCCGGAGCGGGCGTTCGGTGTGTCCGGCAGGTCGGCTCAAGTCGGTTCGGATTAAGAACGACAAGGGAAGTCAGGACACTGTTTTGGAATAGGTTTTCCAGTGTAGGATCTTGGTGATTGGCTTGTTGACGCATTGTGCCTCGGCTGCCTTTCTTGTTTTGGGGGTGGGCAGTCGGCAGTGGTGACCAAGCAGCAAGGAGTGTGAGGCTCACAGCATCGGGCAGAATTGTAAGTGAAATACATGCGTGCGGATCCAAGCACGGTACCCCAAGTATATAGAGCATACATGTTGCGAGAATATGCGAGAATCTCAGGAAGGATGCTTGCGCACAAGCAGCACGACAGATTGCCCCAAAAGTCGTCCTCGGCACCTCTGTCGGGCCTCGGTGCTTCTCGATCATTTGATCGGCCATGCCCGCGGAGCCAGGGCGGTTTACCGCCATGAAAGACCACTCCCAACATAGCAGGGAGCAACAGGTGAATGTACAATGGCAAGGCCCCAGGCTGTGCGAGGAATACAACGCCCTCTGGCAATCTCTCTGCAACGATTCCCCCGTCACCTTCTCCGAGTGGGTGCTCCGAGCGGTAGATACGGTGCCGCAGACCGTGACGTGGGAGTTGGAGGCGGCGCTGGATGTGAAGCCAACGAAAGTCGTGGGCGTTGGGCGAAAGATGCATGAGAAGAATCGGAAGGCCGTGTATGACGAGACGCAGCGATTGAAGCTGCCCGCCATTCCATCCTACAGTCAGCAGCAAGGCCGGGTGAAGCTGGTCCTGGCCTTGAAAGCCTTTGCAGCCTGGAGGCCGCGTGTGGGCTTCAATGTGGTGATTGCAGGCCTGGCAGGGCAACTGATGGCTGTTTTGGGCAATGAGAGGCATACCTTCAAGCTCTTGGCCTTGCTCTATGACCGGTACCACCTCAAAGATTATTTCGAACATGACTGGACTCGAAGGAGGGAGAAAATCATGCTGGATGCTCAGAAGGTGTGGGACACCACAGAGTACCAATGGCCAGACCTGTTCCAGATCTTCCAACGCTTCAAGGGTGGAAAAGAGATCTTCATGGATATTGTAAGGCATTTGCTCTCAACCCTTCTGACCGAAGCCCACACTCCAGAAATACAAGCCTTTGAATGGCATGTGCGTCTCCTGCATCGCCTGGTGCTTCCGGTGGGCACGGTGGTTCCGAATGATCCACGTGGCCCACTCAGGCATCTGATCATGATCATCATGGCACGGCATCAGCATCTCTTTATGACATGCCGATCGGAAAAGGAGCTGGAGCTCAAGGTGGGTAATCTCAGGAGAAGCGTGAGGATGGATCCATTGTTGGCCAAACTCTTGGCCAAGGAACCAGGCCGTGAAGAAGTCAACCTCTTTCCCAGCCTCATGATTGGTTCAGCCGCGGGCATTTTCTCCCACCACGTGCTGGGTCTCCTCCCCTCCTTTTTTGAGCCTACAGAGCTGGTTCTTTCCCTCTCGGCGGCGGCTGCTGGTGCCATTGCAAGTTTGCGTTGGCAAGTGAGATGTCACAATGAACACGTGGCGGATGCAAACCGTGCATTGCTCGCAGGTGAACGTCGCAAATCTCATTCCTGTGTCGTCACATGAGCGTAGCGACAGGAGCTTCTCACTGACCAAGAAAGCGTCAGACTTATATACTTGGCGTCGTCAGACGGGGCGAAGAGAAGAGAAGACACCTATGTCTCACCATGAGCAAAGGGCATCGCTACAAACGGACGCTACTAGAGCTCCTGGCCGTACTACTAGGAGCAAGAACGCTCCATGTGTTTAGAGATGTTTAGAGATGTTTAGAGTTTCACTGTTTCACCCTAGATTTCTTCCGTTCGGGAGTGAAGAAGAGGTTTTCGGCGGACACCCCCTTGTGTACGCGCGCTGTGAGGACACCCCCAGGCTGTGAGGACATGACCATGTAAATCCCATGAGACAGAAGGCTACGGGTGGTTTTCCATTTAAGTAGCACCCTTGCCCCTAGTAGCGATGGCCTCCACCCTAGTAGCGTCCTGGCTACTAGTAAGCGAAATTAGAGGCTAACATTCTCTAAACCAAAAGCGTAGACTTGATGTTGAAATTTATTTTGGCTTGACGCTCGGCACAGAAGTATCAAGTTGGTATTGTTTGATGTGTAGTAGAGGCAAGTGTGACAAACATAAGTTTCTGGCTTTGATATTCGGAAGGAAGACTAGGACTCACATGTTTCCTGTCGAACCAGCTGCGGGGCGGCCGCGTTTGCAGGACTGGTCCTGAGAATCCCGTGAAATCTGTTTGACTCAATTTTGCTGTGCTTCTTTTGGTGCTTCACTGTGCGACGGTGCTATATACACCAGGATCTACATGTTACGTACGAGAGCTAGTGTTGCTTTGGTCATACTGGATTGCCTCCACTTGCACCAAAAGACGGGATTAAATGATGCTTTCTGGGACCCCTCCGTGGTTCCTCCACCAAGGTTTTCTTAGAAGCTTGCCCCTCGGATGCCTCCAGTTCGTAGCGTTGAAATTTGGTCCGCTGGCCTGCGCTCTGGCCCAAGTGCGCAGCCCTCGGGGTTGCGGGGTGCACGAGGATGCCGACCGTAAGCCATGCGCTCAGGGGCAGCGTAGGCAGTGAGTTCTTTATTCATGGTTTCTGGATGTTTGGCGACCTTTGCTCAACATCCTTTTGCAGAATGTTTGGAGCAAGA
Source organism: Durusdinium trenchii (assembly GCA_963970005.1). Classification (NCBI taxonomy): domain Eukaryota; class Dinophyceae; order Suessiales; family Symbiodiniaceae; genus Durusdinium; species Durusdinium trenchii. The sequence goes on along the minus strand of CAXAMN010022317.1, from coordinate 941,693 downwards.
ATCTGCAGAATGTTTGGGGTGATTGAGATGAAGGGCGAGGTCTCAAGGGTGTCGGGCGAGGTGTCTTCTTCGATTCCCTCCAGAAGGCCCTGGGCACTGATGTGACGGAGGAGAGTTTTGACGAGTGCCCTGGCATGGTGGGTGAAATCGGGTTCTCACTATCGGTGGCCGGTCCGCCGGTCCTCAAAAGGCTATCCGCAAAGCAAGGGCTTTGCGGATGCCGCAAGAAACGTAAGAGCTGTGCGTGCGTGGAGCTTTGTGTTCACCTAACTGAGTGCAAAAGCACCCACTCATCACTAGTGCATCCACGGAAAGAACTGATTAACTGATGGACATGTTGCTGTCACTACCGGATCCTGACTCTCAGTCCAGATTTCGTCCTTCCACGCAAGGCTTTGCTTCGAGTTCGGCTTGGAGTTGGATGATGTCACCTCGCAGAAAGCCATGGCCGCCTGCCTTCGACATTCACGTCGCTTTCGAGATGAAAGCTGCACTGAACTATGCACCGATTCTAAATTCGTCGCGTTCACTGTGCCATCTAGATTCCGATGTGAACACCGAACACTGTGCTTTAGGACTGGAATCTACCCCAGCTCTTGATGTTTCCGGTTATTAAAGCAGGGTAAGAACAACGGCTTGTGACGTGAGGTGGAGAAGGAGCGAGGGACTCAAGCAGCTGAAGGCTTAAGTGAATCTTGGCTCGGCACGGTGATGGTTTATGTGATGGGAGAGAGAGAGAGAGAAAGAAAGAAAGAAAGGAAGGAAGGAAGGAAAAGAAAAGAAAAGAAAAAAGAAAAGAAAAGAAAAGAACAGAAAGACAGAAAGAAAGAAAAGGGAAAGATAGGAGAGGTCAAAGAGCGAAAGGTCCAAAGAAATGAAGACAAGCAAACACACCGACAAATGGTGTTTTTCTGCTTCAATACGAAGCTAATTACACGAAACTCGAACTTCATGATGTGGCTTGCGATGGAGGTGTTCGTACATAGATTCATAGATGACCTGGCTGTTTGTGGTTTGCTTTCTTCGATGGTGTACATGACCCTTTGAGCATCTTTGAACCACACGATTTTGGTGGATTTTCGACTGAAAGAGGCGGCGGCTTCGTGTAGGGTACCTAGTCTTGCGGGCTTTTGCTCACTTTGAAAACTCCTAAGTAGTCATGCCCATCCCATGTTTTTTTTCCTGATTCAACTTACGCTGATTTCCCTACTCTTACGCCTATGTTGCCATATGTGGCCCACATGTCCGATGTCTTTGTGGAACAAACCACGAGAGAAAGAGCTCGAAGGTCTAGGTCTAGGTGCGACTGTAGCTGCAACATGTTCCAACCTTGCGGGCCATGATGATCGTCCCAATATGCCTCAATCATCCACAGAAATGTGCGCACCGCCTGAGGACCGTGTCATCTTCAAAGTGGATGTCCCAGCCAATCGTAGCTTGGCTGGCTTGAGAAGTGACAGGCAGACCCTGGCCTGGCAGGCGGCCCTAATGGGGTTGTACAGAAAGGCTGGACAGTTGGTTGCATTCATTTTGCCTTAATCTATAATAACATCGTGATCACACACCCATCAGATATGAGAGAATCGTTTCCAAAAGGCCACCAGTAACTGACACTGACAACTGACCTACAATGTGCTGGCATCATAGGTGTTGTGTTGCTTGTTGTTCCATATGACACTTAATCCAAGACGCCCAAAGATCTGCGCTGTTCGCGGGGGCCTCGCCCTTCCGAGGCTACGACCTGCTGTGCATCGAGGGCTTAGTCCGAGCACTCCAGATCTTCAAGGGCGTCATCCCAGCGCCGCTCTACAAGCTCTCTTCACCCAAGCCGGTACCGCAGATGCTTGGTCCGCCACCAGTGGCACTCTGTCTTCCTCCATGCTGGACTGGTGGATAAGATGATGTGTGATGTAGGAGGTAGGGTAATTGGACCATGAGCTCCGGATTGGGAGCTGAGCATCGAGAATCTTCCGGTGACGAAGTCGGCCACACGGCCACACCGGTCGTTGTCCCGATTCACCCTCTAAGGATGACGATGACCGTGAAGAAAGAGACTGCACAGATTCGTCCCTTCGTGGTGTGCGCGATCTTGCGGAATGTGACCTTTGACCAGGATCGCTACGCCCCTTCGGCCGAAGAAGAGCGTCAGCGATGAGCGTCCGAGACCCGAAGAGCGGCAGCTCCGTTCTTTTAGATGCCCTTTGCTCCTAATAGTGTCCTTGCTCCTAGTAGTATGGCCAGGAGCCCCTAGCAGCATCCTTGCCGAGGAGAGCTTCATCGAGCTCCAGGACAAGTTGCATCAAAACATCTGCAGACGCCGGACCTTGGCGACTGGGCGACCGGTGGATGAAACGTGGATGGATGGCCGGGGGGGAACGACAGACATGTGACATGAGCCTTTGTGGTAATTCTTGCCTCATGTTTCAAGGTGGCGACGGAGGTCGATGAGGTCGGACCTCTCAGGACCTCGCTTCCGCTCGCTTTTCCTCTCCTCACCTCAGGTGGCCATTGGGACTCACGACCTCTCCACGTTGAAGCCGCCCTTCACCTACGAAGCGCTGCCGCCCAAGGAGATCCTCTTCACTCCTTTGAACCAGACGGAAGAGAGTCTCGGTGAGTGATGGGACGGTCACCAGGATAGCGGCGGTGCTTGCGACGGCCCATGGTAAAGCATGGTGAAGCAAAAGTCACTGGTCACTGTTTCAAGACTGGACCATACCTACTTAATCTATCTTAATCTACCAGTATCTTAATCTGCATAAGAATGGAGTTGGGCTTAAAGTGCTGAAAAAAGGGAGTGTCATGTTCTATAATATAGAGTTGCACTATGTTGCACTGACGTTGGGCCAAGTGAATGCAATGTCACCTGAACAAGTTCATTCACCTCCGTCGTTACGACGAGATTGCACTACTAGTGCATGAGTCTGTCAATGATGATTTGTCCAAACCAGCTCAACACAGGGTTTGGCCACCAGACATGGCCCGCGCGCATGGTTGGAATCTCAGGATGGATGGCAACCGGATGATGGAGGTCCTGTCAGCACACCAGCAGCTGAAGACCTATTTGCCCATCATCCGTGACAGCCCGGTCTACCCGGTGATCTACGACAGCAACCGAGTGGTGCTGTCCTTGCCCCCCATCATCAACGGAGAGCATTCGAAGATTAAACTGGAAACCAAAGATGTCTTCATCGACTCTTCATGCAGAGCAGAACACGCTTTTGATTTTTATCCGTTTCTGGTGCCTCCGCGTTTTCATTCATGTCACACCTGGCAGCAGCTTAGCCCGCAATGTCATGTCACAGCTATACACCACCACTTCTCCACATAAAAGAAACGCTCAGTTTCTGGCTTCTCATGATATCCCCAATGAGTCGGACCAAGGAATGTACTGCCACTGACCTCACGAAGGCCAACGTGGTGCTCAACACCGTGGTGACCATGTTTGCGGAGTCACTGGGTCGGAAGGGAACTGGAGTCGGACCGACCGAGGGACGGCGAGATCCACTTCGCCGTCATGGACCGTGCATGTTTTTTTTTGGGACTGACTCAGGCATGTTCAGTACATCAGTATACCTTACACTAACATACACTAACAGTGAAGTTTCGTAGTGACTATTGACTTATGATTGCTTAAAATGTTGCTATTCACTCATATAACGCGATTTGGTCGGTTGCCCGTGATCCATATTCCAAGATGTTCTGAGACCTTGCCCTAGCCATCCCTAGCCCTGCATGGTGGAGCATCGTGCACCCAGGTACTGCAAGGAACCCTTCATTGCAGAGCCGGTGGAAGTCGTCTATGCAGATGACTATCCAGGAAATACCTTCATCAAGCCAGGAGGGGGTTTGACCAAGTGCCAGGGCCATCCAGGGCCCCAGCCAGGAACATGTTGGTACTCAACAGAATATAGGAACACCTTTCCAACACCCATAGTACTGGTCCTACATGGAGCGACCCAGGTGTGATATGTGCGATATGATTTGCCACTATTATCACTATTATCCATTCGATTGTCCCAGTTCAGATTTTTGTCCATGGGAGTAGATCCAAAAGACTCATAGACCTGGTGTTGCACGGAGTGGCCTGGAAAAGATACCGTTCATAGTCCGACAAGACGATTCATCCTGCCCAGTGACAAGGAGGCAAGAGTATGTAAGAGTATGACACCTTTCTAAACTCGACAGTGATCAGCAAACGAAGTCTGACACCTGGGTTTTTCTGCAAACCTGAAGGTCGTAGCGCAACTACCGGTACTCAAGGGCCCTCGTGAGATGAATGGCCATCGACAATGCAAACATCAAGCACGTTTCATGCGAAAGTGTAAGCTGAAGTCAGACCGGTGGAGCATCTAAATGAAGAATTGTAAAAGGGTGTGCTCAACGATCCAACCAGCGAAAAACATTCAAAAGTTCGGCCCTCTAGCTTCGAAGTGCATCTTCGTAAACACTCACAAAGCTAAACGCTCCTTCAACACCTCGCCCTAGCAGACTCATTTGGTTCGTTTCGTGATCGTAGTGAATCTGCGTCTGCTGCATGCGATCTTGAATCTCACCTCTTCGAAAGCGTTCTTTCTCTTCAGAGTGAGGATCACAAGGGCTGTGAGCTCGTGTCACGGAGGTTGGAGAAGTCTGGAGCATATGTGTCAATTCGGCAATCTTCAGGTCTTTCCTTCTCACATCCATGTGAATTTCCAGGATCATGGAGAGCTGGTCGTTCAAAAAACGATGCCACTGCTTGACCTGAAGGTCTGTTGCGCTTTCACTTCCATTCCTCAAATTCAACTCCAGAAAGAGTCGCCGGCGCACCGTCGGTATGACGTGTTCCACGACATGACCGCGCATAGAAGGTGTCACCTTCTCTGTCCAGAGCATCTTCATGAGCTCATTCCATTTCTTTTGACCCTTCTCTTCAAGGACCTCCTCGTAGAGTCTCTTCCATCGAGCTTGTTCTCCGGTGGAGCATTCAATGATGCCCTCATTTTCTTCTGAGGTCTCCTCATTCTCAGTCATGTCGTCATTCTCATTCGCGCCATGGCTCAAACCTACGGATGGTTCGTCCAAATTCTCAATCACCTGCTTATTCTCACAAATCTTGACATATGCGAAAATCGCAAAGGTCTTGACCTTCTGGGTGATCATGACAAAGACGTCTTTCAAAACCCAAAATGAACTGAATGCACCAATCACCGCAAAAAGGATGATGACAGCAAAGGCGTTCAAAAACTGGGTTTCTCCTTCATTCTCCATGTCGTTTGCGGCTTCTGCTACCTCCATGTTCTCTGCGGCCAAAATGGACATGGCACACACTGCAGCCTTCTGCCACTCGTCTCCACTTCGGCCCAAGCGAAACTGGTGAAGGTAAAAATGTCTTCTCGAGCAGAAAGCATGTCGGGCACTTGTCTTATCAACTTCCTTCTTGCATCCCGGCAAACGACACAATCCTGCTGCTTCCTTCTCTTTGGCATCTTCTGTGAAAAAGACTTGTCCATCAAACAGGTTCTCAGCTGCTTTCTCTAGCTCTTTCTCTTCTTGCCAGCGAGCCTCATGAGTCACCTTCTTTGCAGCCACGAAGCCCGGGTCGAACTTGAGGGAGTGCACACCACGAGAAAGGACATGGGCTAAATGGTCCTTCGCTGCACCTTTGGTCAGGCCGTCGGCCAATTGCTGTAGGGAATTGCACCATTTGACTTTCGACAACGAAGCTTCAAGTCTCTCTCTCAAAATGCAAATCTCTATGGCAGTTCGACGTTCTGAAAGCTTCAAACCAGAAGTGACTGCTGTTGTGCTGTCAAAAAGGGCTTTGGCGTCAGTGATCACTGCGGAACCCCCAAACTTGTGCATGGTTGCATCATCTTGGATAGGAACATAGGGGTTCACCATTGCAGCAAAAAACACTTTTGACCACTCCAGCTCGTCCACGGCAATCGTTGCAGATTGCGCTTCGGCAGACAATGAACTCCGGCACATGCGAACCAACTTTTTGCTTGACCAATCCAGAATGGTCAAAGGGAAGGGCTCGCCTGACTCCAACTCTGCTTGGCTTGAAAGGAACATCAACATGCCACCTTGTGAGCTCCCATCTGGCCTCACGGACCAAGCAGCGTCGCAATACAAGCTAATCCTCAATTGATCCAAGGGACAATGCTTGCGCAAGGTGAAGACATAGCTCTTGACGACTTCTTTCAGGAACCTCAAGCACTTATTGGCTTCCAACATATCTTTCACCATGGGCTTGTTGATGTTGGCCTGAAGAAGACTGATGGTAGCCGATGCTTGTGGCAAGCATTGAGTCACCGGCCAAGACATAGCCCCAACCAACGCTCGAAGCTGCTTGTGTTCCTTTTCCGTGCAGTAGTCTTCAACCATGACTTTTCTCGTTTTCTCCAAACTCAAAGGCTTGATCTTGTTCACATACTGCTGGAGAGAAATCGTCACAGTCTCATGGTCTGCTGTCTGTTTCACCTCTGCACCACAGAAACGCATCTTGTCTCCAAAGTCCCAACTTCCGAACCGGAACCGTGTGGACAAATGATGCATGCGATGCTGAAAACAATCACACTCACCTGCAGGGTCATTCTGGATGTCTTCTGGATGTCTTGTAGGGCATTGATTTGTTCGCCAGCGCCAATGAAATCATCAACATGCAATCCAACCACTCCGTCAACAATCCACCAGTCGTTGCTCATCTCAAAGGTTAGGAAGGGCTCATCATCCTGGGTGGCCTTTCTCAAGGACATGTACAGGCAACGATCAAGGGGATGACTCACAAGCTTCAGATTGTTGACCAGGTAGGAGTCGGCTGTGTCGAACCATTGACGTGGAGCTCGGACGTCTCCAAAAGCTGGCTTTGTAGCCTTCAGGATCTGATGCTGTTGAAGTCCCATCAAACGCTCAAGTCTTCTCCTCATATCTGAGGTTGGCTTCACAAAGATCCTTGTGGATTCGTCAATGGAATCTGCTTGCATGAAGGCTGACTTGATGTCTGCACACCAGACTTTCCAACCACGATGCACTGCCCAAACCAGAATTGTCATACGGCCCAATCTGCTGAGTGTTGGTGATTCACGAACAAGGTTTTCACTGAGGACGTCAACGTGCCTGAAGCCTTGCAGGATGACTCTTGCGTTGGCCACCTGACCATCTGCTGTGGGCTTCCAACGCTGAAGAAATCGGGCAGGAACTACCTCCCCATCACCAGCTTCAGATTCATCGACAGCTTTCCAAGCCTTGTTCTCAATCCACACCATCAAAGCAGCATCCTTCGCCTTGTCAAATGCTTTCTTGTCATCAGGACTCAGCTTTCGCTCATCGAAGGTTTCTGCAACCAAAGCTTCATCTGGAGTCAAAGGATCGGTTGCATCCATAAACCTCTGAAAGGCTGGGTCATCTTCACGAACTGGAGGGAGACCGTCCAACTGCCTTGACATGTTGTATGACTGAAAGGCAACGTTTCTCTCATCATGCGGAAGTGGACTTCTGGAACGAGCGCTCTCTGAAGGTTCATTAGCACCCGATCTGTCGTCTCCGGCTGTCGTCTTGGCCAGTTGTGAAGGTCTTTCTTCATCAGCATTCACAGGATGCTCTCTCTTCCTCATAGTTGTCATCTCTGTGTCCTCAGGATCAGGATTGGTTTGTGCTCTTGCTTCTGCAGCCGCGTGTGGTTCTGTTCCGACCTGCTGGGGCTGTGGTTCATGTGGCTGCAGCTGTTGTGTTTCTGCGGTGGCTGTTCCTGAAACCTGGATTGCTTCTTCAACCTGATCTTTGTTTTCATCTGGCTCCTGGGAACTATTCATGGGATCATCTGGCTTTGATTCTGTCTCAGGCTCGTCTTTTGCGTCAGAAAAAGGTGGGTCCCCCAAGAGGTCGAGAAAACGAACAGGACCTCGGACAGGATGCAAGGCAGCGCGAACGGTAGCCTGCACATCTCGGACTCGAGCTGTCTGGGAGATATTGCAAGCGAGCCTGACGTTCACGTGGTGCTTCAGGTCTCAAAGAAGTATGGCTGACTCGAAGCAAAGAAGTTCCGTGAGCCAACTAGTAGACGTCAGGTCTTGGTCCAGCTTCGTCGGCATCACGGGGTTGTGAACTGCAAACCAATGCTGGGCCACGCCATCGACTGACCTCAAGCTTTGAATCACCTTCACGCCAGTAGTACACCCATTCTCCAGGAAAATACTGAGGAACAACGGCTCGACTCTGGCTCAAAAGTGCTTTCCTCAAGGTGTGACTGTAATTAGCCTCATAGAAGGATTTGGCTGCAGCGACTCGTAGTTCTCGGACTTCTTGATGTCGCTTGGATGGATCTGCAGTATTGATGACCGGTTCGTCCATCAAACCTGCTTCTTGAGCATTTGTGCCAAAGACAACCTGTGATGGGGACGAGCCGTGGATCGATCGAAGCTGATTCCTCATGGAACATGCTATAGGGGCTGCCACATCCAAACTCAATGTGGGTTTCTCCATCTTCATCTTTAGGAGTTGCATACGTCTCACGGCATGCAAGCGTTCCACGATTCCCATCTTGTAGTGAGCGTCTTTAGGCACCAGGATCAACTTGATGTTCCTGTCATCCATGTAGTTCAGGAAGGCCGAAGCATCCGTCTTGATCTTCTGAGGGCAGCCAAAGACATTAATCCAGGAATCCAGCACGCTGAGTTCAGCCTTTTCCGTCTCTGCCTCTACAGCTGCGTTCATCTCATAGCGGAAAAGACATCAATGATGGCAAGGACTTTGAGTTTCTTGTCGTCCCACTTGATATGGAAAACATCCATTTCGAGCAGCTCGTTGAACTTCTGTGCTTGAGGCAGTGAGGAGGGCTTGGCTGGCTTCTTGTTGATGAAATTCTGGCAAACGTCGCATGTGTAACCTTTGGCGGCCTCAATGATCTCTTCATTCATGCCGGACTCTCTCAATGCCACCAACAAACGATCTCGTCCGGGATGACCGAGTTGTCGATGCAGCTTTGCCACAATTGACAGGGCAGCACTCTTTTGAGTCTTAGATCTTTTCATCTCCTCATCCGTTACCTTCTTGGTCTTCTTCTCTTCCTCAGTCTCTTCAGCAACCAGGATCTTGGCTATCTCTTTCTTCATCCAATTGTCATCCATCACCTTGTAAGTGGCTTTTCCTGCAATCTGCGTGAACTTGGCCTCATAGTTCTGCATGTCATGGAGCGCTCTGCTTTTGCCATCCATTTGTACATGAGGCTTGGTGCAAGTGCAGGGAAGATTCAAGGCTTCTGCTACTTCTCTTGAGCTGGTACGAACCCGTGTCTGTTTGCGTACAGGTCCTTGTTGATGCTCATCTTTGTAGTAAAGACCAGTTCGACACCTGTTGCAGATGCCTTCGAAGTAGCCACGCATGCTCTGCAAAGTTTCCGTATCCCAAGACTCTGCACCATGAGGATGTTCCATAGCGTAGTCGCTATCAATTTCTTTGCAAACAGTTGCCACATCCTCAACCAATGACAAATGGGGATGTTCTTCTTCATTTCTTCGTTCTTCGAGTTCTTTTCTCTGCTTCAAAGTTCTCCTGTTGAGTCTTTGCATTGATGACCACTTCTTGCATGGCGGTGCGATCCAGACAAAATCTGGGGAAACTTCTCTCAACAGGGACACAAACTCTTCTCGCACGGCCTTCTGGCTAAAGTCCCACTCTGGCAAGGAAAACGTTGATGACTCAACATCAGGATTCTTCTTGGCAAGATGAACTGCCAAGTTTCCTTTGTCCACGTAGACCTCGAAGAACTTGAGCTTCTTTTCAGAGCGTAGTCTCTCAGCAATCCGCTCTGCCAAGTCATCTGCCATCATGACCTCTTCAGTCTCTTTCATCTTGTCTTTGTCACTGACGTCCACCTCCATCGATGGTTCAATGTCCCAAGCATCAAAAGGTCCTTCTTCTAGGAGCTTTGCATCATCGTCAACTCCCAACTGCTCACCTTCATCCATCTGGTAGTAAATCTCCTCAATGTGGTAGGTGTCTTCGTACATCATGAGGTCTAGGATGAAGTGTCCACGCTCATTTCTTTCGGGAGTGATCCAATCAGAATCTCCAATCTTCATTCGGTTCTCCTTGTAGTCATGCACCACTCCCCATTGCTCCAGCGTGGGACGAGCAAGTAGAAATGGCGTGCTTCCCGGGACAACTGAAGCTGTCACAGGCAATGCTTGACCATGAACAATGGCAGTGAACTCCACCTCATAGTCTGAACGAAGTGTCTCTCCTCCTCCAAACTTGAAGTGTCTCACCTTGTTCTGCAAAATCACTGGCTTTGTCTGGTCATTGCCATATGCTTCCAACCATCGATGCCAATTCTCTTCACCAACAATGGTGCGAGTTGCACCACTGTCCACAATTGCTTTGCCTCGTTCGGCCACTGCGAAGAAGCACTGCTCATCGGTCACTTGTTCGTAGGTCGCAACCTCTGTTGTTTCTGTCACATTTGTTTCTTCCACCATGGTGATCTCCTCGGGCACTTCCTTCACTCCAGCGGCTTGACTTCTATACCGCTTGAATCTGGGCCCATGTTGTGATGTGGAACCAGTCAATGTTGACTTGTCGCCAATGCTGGTTGTCGTAGATGGGCTCGAAGGAGGTCGCCTCAGTCCTGACATAGGGCGTCGATGAAAAGGTGTTCTCCTCATGAAACCACCTCCTTTCCCTTTTCCTTTGCTCTTGCCCTTTCCGCCAGACTTGCCTTTTCCTTTTCCTCCTTTTCCTTCACCTTTGGGAGGTCGTCCGCCAGCACGATCATAGTCTGGTCCAAGAGCAACCACTGGATAGAAACCTCTGGATAGAGCCAATTCTTTCATCCGTTTTCTGCTTTCAATGTAGGAGACATAGGCCTCATCGGTCAACTCCATAGCTTCTTCAAGCTCTTCTGGAATGGGCTCTTCATCTTCTTCATACTCATCTGCTTCGAAGGCCTCATCGTCATACCAATCTCCATCATTGGCATAACCATCTGCATCATCATACCATTCATCTTCTTCCTCCACATAGACCTCCTCCTTCGAAGACGTAGTGGATCGAGCACCCAGGTCACGAGCATTCGGCACATGGTCACCACCAAACATGCGAATCAAGGCCTTGCCAACCTTCTCATACTCAAGATCACCGGAACACATGGCCTTGATCTGGACGTGGGTCCATCTTGGAACTCCAGCTCTGGTGAGAAGGTGCCAACCAGAAAGTAAAGGTGGAACCTCGACATTCACTTCTCGCATGCGCTTCAAAAGTGTCCTGTGCCGAATCAAGTAGGCCTGTAGCTCTTCTCCTTTCTTGCGACTGAAGTCGGAGAAGAATTCATCACAGCGCGAGGGAACCTCAATGAGATCCTCATACTGGTAGAGCTCGTCAAGCAAACGAAAAAACCAATTTGAAAGGATCTGTTGCCGCCTCAACTTCATCAAAACTCAACTGCTCTGTGGCATCCCAGGCAACATCATGAAGGCGACTTATGACAAGGAATGCGCCTTCCACCGCTGTGTCTCGTCCTCGACGATCGCACTGCTTCTTGAACAGCTCTAAGCGTCTCCGAAAACTTCGATAGGTCTTAGGTCAAATTCTCTGAGGATGGACATGCCTTTGCCAATCCTGAATCAAGTCCTCGGCCATGCTGAGGAGTGAAGGGCAACTGAATGGCGGGCTCATCTCTTTCGACATTGGCGAAAAGAACACCAGGTCCTCTTCCACCACCATCTGAAGGTCCAGGCACCGTTGTCCTGGCACGACGAACAGGTGTTCGCCTCGGACTCCTCTCCATACCCGACATGGGTCAAAGGCAATGAACTTACCCTCAACTTTCACGGGGATCTAAAAGATCTCGGCAAACAAAAAGGTCACCGTAGGAGCCGACTATCTGGAGCGTCGCCTGCTCCGCTACCAATCTAAACTCGACAGTGATCAGCAAACGAAGTCTGACACCTGGATTTTTCTGCAAACCTGAAGGTCGTAGCGCAACTACCGGTACTCAAGGGCCCTCGTGAGATGAATGGCCATCGACAATGCAAACATCAAGCACGTTTCATGCGAAAGTGTAAGCTGAAGTCAGAACCTTTGTATACTGTTATGCTAGTTGATATGCTTAAATATACTGTAATAATCTGTGTATATATATATATGGTTATATATATATATATATATCTGTGTGTGTTTGTTTGGATCTGGCCAGACAGACTGTCCGAGGAGACAAGAAGATCTACCCCATGCTCGAGCCCCGAGAGATGACCGCGAACCTCGCTCGGATGAAGCAAGCCCTGGGCCTTGAGAAGCTCAGCGGCGAGGAGGTGCGAGACTACCTGCGGAAGATGAGCCACTCGGTTGGACCGGTTTCGACGCCGGGAGCGGCCGGACGCGAAGACCGAAGGGGGGTTGGACCGAGCACCGTTGGGGGGGGGGGGGGGGGGTTCGGAAGAGGTTGGCAGGATCGCCGTTGCGAACTGAGGCTTGCCGTGTGAGGTGGACAGCAAGGACAAAGAGCTGTTGAAGGTTCAGGCCATCGCGATCCATCCAGGATCCATCGGGTTACTTCAAACAAGAAGGGCTCAGAGATGCTCAGAGGCCTTTGTGCTACTCTTGATTGGAACACCCATTTTGGAATGACTGTGGGGAGTTGGTGGGCACGATGTTGAGTGCGCCTTTCCAACCTTGGGGTGGCATTTCACTCCTTAAGGCTTCACACCACCGGTCAAGGTCGAGCCACACTGGATTCGTCTGTTCCGTCAGACCCGACGGGACCCGACCTTCACCACAGACTGTCGCAGGTTCCGGTGACCCGCAGTGACCTCATGCACGAATGCCACTATGCGGCAAGGATTGAATCAGGATCCTCTTAGTGGAAGCAGGTGTTTCTCGATAGTGCCGGATTCTAAACTGCTCTCATTTGGTCACAGTGACCAACTGCGCCCGGAAAGTTAAACAGACGCCATTTCAGGTCCAAAACACCCCCTTTGGTGAGCATAGGATAGCATTGGGGCGACGACCCAGGGTTGGTTGTCGTTGGATGTTGAAGGCTCTGACCATTTCCGATTGAGTTGCGTTTGAGGGATGTTGGACCTGGGTTTTGAGGTGATCTCATCGAGGATTTAGCCATCTCATATGGCTATAACAACTTGGAGACCAGTGTTCCTCAGACTGTGGCAGTGTGGGGGGCCTTAGCATCAGAGCTTGGGCTTGCTATCAAGATGGATTTGGCCGCCGGCTTCTCGCATTATGGGATATGTTGAAAATGTTTAAGGATTGTCCGAGGGAGACTGGAGATGTCCCCCTTGGTGCATAGAAAAGCTCCATCATAGAGAAAACTGTCCAGATGCTCCGCTGGAGCATCGAAATTGGCGAACCATAAGACACCAGACCGCCCTATTGGCTATGATTTCGCTTCTAGTAACAAGTGCCTTACTAGTAGTAACAAGAAGCTACCCGTAACAAGTGCATCGCTACTAGTAACAAGTGCCTTACTAGTATATAACAAGTGCATCGCTACTAGGAACAGGAAGCTTCTCCGCACCTGCGTTAACCGTGGCTTGGCCCCGAAAAAACACCCCCAGCATCAGGTCTGGCGGGCAGCCGGTGAACAACTTGTCGGACATGGTTCGGCAAGAGCTGGCGATGGCTGGGTTCACCGAATGCATGAATTGGTCGCTGCTGTCTCAGAAGGACAGTGGAAGCAGGTTTTGTGTCGCGATGAGCTTTGGCATTCCTGTCGCACAAACCCCAGAAAGGACCGCCACTGCACGAGTTGTTGGCTCAAGGCGCCAAATCTCTTCAAACATGTTTGGACATTTGGGTTTGAACGTTTTTTTTGGGACTCTTGAAAGCGATGTCCCCGCTTCCTGGCACACCTGACCTGTGTGGTGAAGCCGCGTGTTTCTTTTCTTGGCCGAAGCGAAGCTGCAGGAAAACTTTGCCTGCATGCGACGGGAGGCAGACCCAAAGGGAGCTCAACTCACGGTGGAGAAGCCGCATGAAGCCTCGGTTTTGCATCAAAAGGATGTTGGGACTTTTCCAAGTCATTTCAAGCAGTAGGGCCGGGCAGGCAACACTCAGAGCTTTTCGACATGCTAAGACATGCCTTCGGGCCGTTTGAACGTGTTCGACTCGTTCGACTTGGACGCGTTCAGCTCTGATGGAGCACGCTCCAGTTTTGGGCGGAAAGTCTTTTTCAGTTGGTCGGGCACACCCAGGCTGCACAGACGTTGCTTCTGGACTGTCTGAAACGGTTCTTCACTGTCTCGCTGTCACATGTGGAGTTTGTCGGAGAAGCAAAGCCCAAGACCAAATGAGAACATGATAGAACATATAATATAATCAAACAAGTTTACAAGTATTCTGGTTTCCAGATGAGGTATGATTTAAATGGTGCATGGACCCTCTACAATATTACGGGATTTGTTCCGAAATCATGGGGGGTCTCCAAAGAAAAACTTCTTCTATTTTAATAACATAAAAGGCCAACAAGAGAAACACAACAACAAACATGTGTGTTGTGTGTTGAAGATGTTTTTAGACTCGATCGCTGCTCTAACCCGTTGTTCCCCTCAAATCGGGTCATCCTATTCACTCACAACACTCCATTCGGCTCGCCTAAGGAATACAGTGCCACCTCTCCCTCCGTCTCCGTTTCGAACCCCAAGACGGGCACCGGGGACGGTGAGGGGAAGGGCTGTTGGGAAGGGCGGCCCAGCGAATGCAGAGGGAAAAGGCTAAGCCCAGCTGCTTTGGTGGATTCAGATGGAAACACTTGAGGATCGTGAATGCCACGTTTCAAACGCTGTTAAACCACTCGCTCTGAACAGCGACCATGGGGATGTTCATGGTCTTCGGCGGGTGGATCACTGGATTAGAGGAAGCATTATATTTCAAGGCTGGACTTGGATCCTCATGCATTAAGGATGCTCCTTGGCCCTTGTGCGTTGGTCTCGTTGCGTTACTCATTGACCACAAGAGACACTGCAATGATTGTGATAGATTTATGATTATTTGCTTGCTGTTCCCAACATCCCTGCACGGCCGCGAGGACCATTGGTTTTGAGATTGTTCGGACCACACTGATCCCTGGGATTTTGAAGACTCTCGCCAACAACAAGCAGCTTGGCCCAGCTTGGCGGCATGAGGGAGGATTATTAAAAGGGGAACCCCCGATGGACTGCCCTCAGGACAGGGCTGCAGGTGAGATGGTGTGGCTGAGTTCTTAGCAAGCCTCTTCTACCTCAGCGGTGTGCGGTTGAAACATTCAGCGTGAACATGCGTGAACAGCTGCATGATGCACTGGGACGTCAATAATCGGCACTCGCTTGGTGTTGAGGCATTCTGCAGACCTTGCGAGCCAAACCTTTTACAACCAGTTTTTGTTGTGGAGCATGCGGCCCTCGATGTATTCAGTGTGATATGTGGAAGTCTAAGTGCTGCTTTCTCTGGCCATGCTTCGGCTCAAGGGGAGTCGGCGAACAACGTGACGAGGTTTTGACACTGCCATGGGGGCCGGCCTTGGAATCGTGCAAAGGAAGAAGAAGCCAAACCGCATTCATCTCAGCCCGGTGGTTCCATTCCAAAGACCCAGCAGCGACTCGGAGAATGACACACCTGACACGCCCGCCAGTGATCGGCGCAAGAAGTCGGTGGCCAGAAAATCGTTGATCTCCGGATTCTTGAGATTTTCGATTCCCAGTGTGGCATCGCACGGATCCCAAGACACTACTCCAAGTGTCTTTGCACACCGACGTCAAGCCAGACACTTGGGAGAGAACCATGCTTCTGGGAAGAGGCTAAGTCTTTGGCAGCGTTTCTCCGAGATGTTCTATCGATGAAGATGCGAAGCTTCGTCTTGGCCCCCTTTTAATGATTGGCCACATCTTTTTTAAAGTTCAACTTGCCAAGCAAGGACTCGGGTCAGACTCCGAGGCGCCTGAACAAGAAAGTGTTGCCTAATTTTATTCGGCTGTACAGTGGAGCATTTGACAAAACTTCTACAAATGTACTATCATGTACTCTAGCAAGGGCTGCACAACAAGCACATCTGAAATCATTCAGCCCAGCAAAACATAGCAGAAAAAAAATAGGGGGCCAACGGGCCAACCCATTTGCTCCTAGTAGCGTCCTGATACTACTAGCGTCCTTGCTCCTAGTAGCGATGCCAGGAGCCCCTAGTAGCTTCTTGCTCCTAGTAGCGATGCCCTTTGCTCCTAGTAGCGTCCTTATACTACCAGAGCAAAAAAGAAGGCCACCGGGCCAACCCACGTTTTTGGGCGAGAACGAAGAAGTTTTGTCCGCCTCATATCTAGGCCATTCTGGTCGTTCGGAGCGTCGTTATAAAGCGCTCGACTCCTTGATCGGTGTTCGCAATTGCGATCACCCGATCACCCGTACAAGGACCATCGAGGAAGATCAGACTTATTGATTTGTGCAGCTAGCACTGCTTTTGGAGCAGTGCTGTACTCACTGAGCAGATCTGAGCAGTGTTTCACAAGACTCGATTCAGCATTGAGAAAGAATATCTAGCTTTGATGACTTGATGCGCTTCGGCCTGAGCTGAGGTTAGTCATGATACCAAGGGGGGACCACAAATTTGAGTTCTATTACTTCCATATGGGATGTTTGTTCCATGACAATTGGTCAAGTCACGTGTTTTGGCCCCACGTGTGACAACATATGTTTGAACAGGATTGTGAGAAAAGTTGTAGTTGTAAGATGTTGTAAGGATGTTCCCTTTAGCCACCATAGCAAGCTTGCCCATCCCTTTCATATTCCAGTCTTGATGTCTCGATGGTTTACAGAAACAAATTTGACGTGTTTTTGGGTTGACTTCCTTGTTCCCTCCAAACCCCCAAGCGATCCCAGGCCATGTGCGGGTCTGGTGTTCGGCCCGAGGCAACTGCCACCGCCGATCCGGCTCTTCGAAGTTGGAGACGTGGTGATCCAAGAGCCCACGCGAGAAGTGGGCTGCCACCTGGTCACGTGTTGGAGCCGGTGGGGGTCGTCGGGATACGACGGAGACGAGGGCTGACGGGGAAAGACGCGAAGAGACACGAGGATGCGAGGGTGAGGGGCTACATGGAGCTACCGAGATGCCGAACGTGATAAATGGCAGAGGTTTCTGTCTTTTGATGCCGAAGGCACCAGACACTGCTAGACACGCTTGCTGGGACAGCAGCAAAGAGTCAGAACTTACGGGCCGACAGCAAGGAGCCGTTTTGGGTTTCCATGTTCCATTGAGCATTGAGCAACGCTTGGGAAGATCATGTTTTTTACGTGGAAGAGCAACGTTGGTGGAAACATGAAAGATGCCTTGCATATGTCCATCCAACGAGGTAAGAACGTGCGACGATTGGTGGCCGTGCACTGCAACATGCGCAGCCAATTCTCTTTGTTGCACGGAGTCTTAGACCAGCTGATGTATTCACTGAATTGCCACTGGGGCAGCAAGAGTCCCTGGAGATTTCTATACTTCGTGTTCATTGTCAAAGGTGCTATCAGTGCTATCACTCAATGTAACATGGTGTGTGTGTGTGTGTGTCTCGCTTCCGTCATGCCCACTACGGTGTGCCCTGTCAGGATTTGTATGGTCTTTGCGTGATGAGAAAATCTATCAATGTATGATCAGCTTTCTTGCAGGTGAGCCTCAACACGAACAGAAGGAAGGCTCCAAACGAAGAACCTTTAAGCTCGAGCCCAGTGACGACCCTGCAACTGGGCATTAAAGACAGGCCGGAGGATGCAAAGCGCCAGGATCTATGACCCATCATCTCATCGACTGTGAAAACCATGGCATCCACGAAGCATGTCACGTGAACAGAAAAGAAAAGCAACTCCGAAAACCAAGATGGGCAAAGATGGTCTTTGGCTCAAAGATGTTCAAAGTCTGCCTTCAGTGTTGAACTTACATGTCTAATTGGGCTTCTTTGGTCAGGGCTCCGCACGCCCCACATGAGGCCGTCCTAACTTGACCACGTCGTCACCTTTTCTCGTTTCTTACAGACACCCCAGAAACCCAACTTCCTAAGGTTGACCCTGCAGCTCAACGCTCATGTTAGAACACGGTGACACAAGAAAAGGGTGGTAAACACGGTGGTAGTTGAAAATGGGTGGGGCAGACTCACCTCCGTCTTACCTGATGCCCCATTGGGCCATTGCAAGGGACCCCCGATCGCCCAAGGGACAAAAACACTCACAAGAGTCAGAGTACCTCTACTTATGAATGCGGGACTCCACGTTTTCATAAACGACCCCTTGGTCACCTGAACTGATGCAGTCCGAACAACAGATATCATTCGAGAGGTGAAGAGGTTCGCGACGGGTTTACATCTCCCTGCTGTAAGAAACTATAAGAAACTATAGACTGGTATTGAGCTCCTCAACTGCCGCATTTTGGGTCGGTCGTCTCTACGGGCATTTCTTGCGCTGAGGCCTTCTTCCCCGGAATGCAGGCGCACATCATTTGCTCGGGCATCAAGGTTGGCGTGATTGGCGAGCTACACCCAGAGGTCTTGGGCAGCTTGGCTCCAAGTGATGTGATCAGTTGACCAACCTTGAGTCTTCGAGACCTTCTGGGACCCTCCAAGCGATGCGCAGAAAAGAAAGACAAGGACATGTCAACTGTCAATTCCTTTCTTCGCCGAGGTAAGAAAGGCTTCGAGATCAATATGCCAACCTCAGCGATGGAGCTCAATTTGGAGCCATTCTTGGATTGGCTTTGAGTCCTCAAGAGGTCGGGTGAGGCTGGTGCCACATGGCTGGCGACGAGGTGAACCCAACCCCCACGACCTTCGGGCCCTGTCAATAGAGTTGCCGAACGAACGTATGGTTGGGGGGAGGGAGGTGCCTACGTAGACCGTCAACAGGCTGAAGACATCCTTGACAAACTCCCGACGTCCAGCGAAGCCTAGCGAACATTTCCCGGAGTTGGCCCAAGAGCTGTTTTTTCCCTGAAAGGGAGAAGACTTCCCCCCCAAAACCGCAGCTCAGAGATGGGTTTCACGCTTGAACTTCTTTTGATGTGCTTTTTTGCGAAGGCATGATCAGGAATGCTCTCACATCATCAAGACAAAGGGCTTTTCAAACATTTACAGCAGCACCTGGCCTCAAACGACTCGTCCAAAGAACATTCTGAGTGCAGTCACCAGGGTCCAACCAGGATTTTGTGGCACGGCATGATGCCTCCATTTTCCGATTCGTAGCAGGTGCCGTCTCGGACGGCCAAGATGCTGCGTGCAAGCGGAAAAAAAGGAGCGACACGCTTGCGTTGGTTGTCCCGTCGTGGTCGTTGGTGTCCCGTTAGTTTGAAGGCCAGCCAGGGATAAGACAGGAACATCAGGTTATGGCACCTGTAGAGGTGTGGCACTTTCGGCGCTTGAAGCCAGCACTCTTCTTCAACCATCCGAAGCCCAATCTTTTGGATGTGCTCTGCACAGAGTTGCCTGACTCATCCCATAGGGAATTTCTACCGGCCACAACATTTTGTGTAACCATTGAATTGCCATATAAAGCAGTGTCTCATTGAGAGCCCACTTCCTGCTGGAAGACAACTTAAATGGGATGCAGCACCATCGCTACTAGGGTGGAGACCATTGCTATCAAGTTCCTTGCCTTAAACATCTAGTTCTTAAAGTCGTTTCATTTATTGGGATGTATATAGTAGCCTTTCATGTGATCCCAAGTTGTGTCGATGGCCTGCGTGTCTGCCACGGGTGAACCACAGCTACATGATGTCGAGGTGCTTTCTTTGGACACACGAAGTGCCGGAGTTGGGATGCACATAAAGATGGGGCGATACCAAGACAGATCTCAGCCCCTTCAAGCCTTGACCGCCAGGTTCTACCGAAAAACTACCGAGTGGACAGGAGAGCCTTATTCTGCCAGGGGCTGAGGGCCGCCACGAACCCTTGGCCTCCACCCAGTTTTCACCTGGGATGCCACAATTTGCACTGGTGCCCGAACATTGAGTAGGTCGGGCTCGTAGCCAACTCCACCACAATGGCATGTGTTTTGTATCGTAAGCCTTTATTACATAATAATGTTTCAGACATTCGACATTTCATGATGATCACATTTAATCACTGTCTATTGGAACGCATTGGGCCGCCATCCCTTTTCCAGACGGAGCCTTCCTCAGGCAGCCTTACCTGGTCGAACTGCTCTGACTCGTACGGGCCGGAGTTCATGGAGCTACCCGGCGACGAAGGGTGACCGCTGAACTGTGGCACATTGGTCATTTCGCTGGATCAATCTGACGGACATGCGGTCATTTCGCTGAGTACATTGGTAGGGTTGAATGTCTTAAAACAAGCTCAGCTTGCACGGTTCTTTTTCTCCCCTTGGAGGCGGTATTCTTTCAATGTGTAGATTCTAGATTCTCAGTTGACCCGATTGTGCCGCATGCACGCTCCAGGCTGACCAGGTGAGATTGAAGATGAGGCTCAAAGCAGATGTTTTTTGCTCTCCGTGTAGTGCGGGAGGACTCTGACGAAATCGGTTCGTGAGGACTCTGACCGAGCTATTCTGTTCAATGCACTCGGTCGAGCACTAGATGTATATACTGTAGTAGCATATTTAATTAGATGTATTTAGTGGAGTCACTAGTAACAGGTGCCACGCTAGTAGTAACAGGTGCCTTACTAGTAGTAACAAGAAGCTATTAGAAACAATAAGCTATTTGTTTGTTCTTTTAATGCAATATTTCTGGTCGAGCGCACGCTGTGGCGGTCCCAGAAAGTCCAACATCTTCTGCATCGCTTGCGGAAAAGAATGGAGCACTTGGGGTTCGCCGGGGGCTTTACATGGTCTTTGCGCGAGTGAAAATGAGTGAAAAACGGATTGAAACCCAATAGCGATTGCCTCCACCCTAGTAGCCGATGGCCTCCTTATGACAGACGTTACAGAGGTGAACTGGATCAAGTTGCACAAGTTATGTAGATTATCTCCAAGAGTGCACTTGTCAATCATGAGCAAGCCCTTCTGGAGCAGTGAGCTCCCTATTTTGGCTTTTGACTTTGAGAACAGTAAGTGCCTAGTAGTGGATGATCGTTTCTGAGTTTAACACATTTCGCCGGATGGACGCCAGCTGCTCAGATTTCAGGTTCGTGGACAAATGATTTCACAGAGTCACAACTGTAGTGAGTAGTGCGCTGAAGCGCTCAGGCAGCACTTACATAGGGGTAAGATTAGACAACTCCCCAAAGGTTGGTCGAACCACTTGGACAGCAGGACTGGCCTTTGTTGAACCTGCAGCACAGGCTCCTAAAGAGGACCTGGAACCGGTCACAAATACCCGCCCTCAGCTGAAGCTTCATTCACCTTCCCCGGACCGTTCACTAGTCGGCTGCCTTGGCAGTGGCCCGTGCTCAACGCGCGGACCTAATCCTCTCTTCACAGCCTGGTTGTGGAGTGCTTTGACGCTGGCCATGAGGAATTGTTTCGATGCTGGTGGAATGTGGATGGGGTGACATGCACGTGGATACCATTCCACACCCAAACTGAAGAGAGAAGAGACGTGAAGAGACATGAGGGATATTCGATTCTGAAGCTTCATGACCCCGATGCCCCGAGCCATGTCAGCCTTGGGATTGTGGAGCTTGGGTAGGCCCTCCTTATCGCAAGTGCCGACCCGTGCGCCAAAGCAGCCCGGCCATTCCACGGGACCGATCCTGAAGCTTTCCGGACAGAATCCAAATGAATCCAAGAAATGCGGTGCTTGTGCACCACGCACACCGCGAACTGCGCGGCGATCGCCGTTTGAGGACAGGTTGGCCGCTTCGCGACCAACCTTTACATGATCTTTCGCGAGGATTTGAGTCTCCCCTGCGTGCCTTGGTTTCGACTTGGGGCCCGGTGGGCTTCGATCCGTCGTGCGAGACGTGTGACGGATCGGCCCGCACTCGTCCGACGCGCGAGACAGCAGCCCCCCTCACAGTCTCTTGGTGTCTTCCCCGAAGTCTCCACAAATGCAACCGAATCAGCTGACCTCGTGAGAGGGGACATGGACCCAAAAGAAAATCCCCACTCGGACCGCCCTTACGAAACGTCTTCTGCATTTCTGGCTTTCCGATGTTCGATGAAAGGGAATTTCCATGCATTTGCCGGTGCATGCAGGTTTGCGAATTGGGGTCAATAAAAGCTTTTATACTGCATCTCACCTGCTTGTAGCGCCAACATGTAGCGCCATATGATTAGTAACAATGTTTGCTATTAGAAACAAGTGCCACGCTACTAGTAACAAGTGCCTTATACTAGTAGTAGTTGATTTGTTCATATTTGGACTTCAGGTCCCTCACATGTTTGACGAGTGTGGAGTGCACTCGGTGTACACGCATGTGCCCTCCATGTGGTGGGTCCGTGTAATACCTTCGAACCGGTGCGTTCGGGCAGCCAGGTGAACAGATTTACAGACTCTTTTTATAGGGGCCTGCTGTCGGATGGGCCTACCACCGGCAAGCACCTTGGAAGGCCGGACTTTAAAGGATCGGGATGGAATCGGAGGCCGGAAAGGTGGATGGAAGCCTTCACGCTTGTTGGTTGGAAGGAGAGACATTGGAATCTGGAATTCACTGTCCAAGGTGTGATTCGAATTGCCGCTTGCGTAAAGGCCGGTCACGTGTGTCTCGTGTTGACACAGATCCGAAAACGTGGTTTCAGCTGGACAGACGAAGTCTCGGTTGATCTATGTAGATGGGGCACCTGCGTCCAGCTCCAAGAAAAAAGAAAAAAGAATATATTGTTTCTACTAGCTTCTTGTTCCTAGTAGTAAGGCCCTTGCTCCTAGTAGCGATGCCCTAGTTACTAGTAGCTTTTTGTTACTGAAGATCCAAAGAATGCACGAGACCCGTGACGGCTCATCCGTCACCAACGCCACGTCACATCACCGAGATGGGTTGGTCGCAAGTGCCAAGTGACGCGCTTCTGCCGCCTGAGACCGAGTGCCGGTGTCTGCCGGCCTCAAAGCACCCCAAGAGGCCTCACTTCAAGAAACCTGACAGCGGCCTTCAACCTAGCTTCTTGCTCCGGCGATGCCCTTTGTTTCTTGTCCCTAGTAGTAAGGCCAGGAGCGCCCCTAGTAGCGTCCTTGCTTGCGATGGCCTCCATCAGTGATTTTCAGCACCAGGCAATGAGCCTACCTCCAGTGCCGCGGGCGCTGCGGTGGAGCCTGATGGGTGCTTCGACTGGAATGTGTTTTTGTGTTTAAGAGTCATCTTCAGAGATCTCACAGATATGGCGAAGGGTATCCGGGCCCATGCTCACATTTCTGTCCTTCATCAATTTGTGGCACAGGGACAGGGGAAGGAAAAACGCCTTCAAGAAGTACTTTGCCTTTTCTTCACCTACAGTTCGGGCTGTGTGTGAACCTTCGAACGTGATACCTGATGAAGTCATCAGGTATCAGACCTTGAGTGGGATCCTTTTCTAATGACCAGAGCTCGCTAACAGCAAAGGAGATAGGATATTTTTCCAAGAAGCATTTGGCCTTCTCCAGGGAAATTCACTCAACATTCTTTGTCAGGAATGAATGGCAACGTGACTGCCCAACGAGCTTCGACTTCCAGGGGATGCAAGTGAATCTATTTCAAAAGGAAGATGATTCTCCAGTGGCCTGGCTGAGAGAGGATGATCTTAACGCTGGGAGTTGGAGTGTTGGATTTGCATGCTTAGAGCCCAGGGAACTCATTCTTTTCCCATTGGATTTGAAAGGCAGGCTGGGAGCCTTTGCTCCTGAGGGCGAGGCCAGCTGTCCAGATGTTCTGGTTGAATGCTATTTTCCAACGCACCTTCCCAAAAGAGCTGTGGAAACAGCTTCCAAACCATGCCGTTTTTCCTGCGAGCTATGTCCTTCACCTCTTGCCCACAAAAAGAAAGAACCGATGCCCTCCTTGCATCGCCATCCGGCCTCACGTGTGCACGTGTGAGCGAGAGGGAAAGAGAAAGCTTAAAGAGATTTAAACAAAACAAAGAAGAACACAACATCTCACGGAGTCCCTAGTAGCTAGGACGCTATTAGGTGGAGGCCATCGCAAGTAGGTTGGAGGCCATTCCTATGAGGTTCCTTTTGCTACTAGGTATACAAGAAGCTTCCCTGGGAATCGTTTCAGTGAAAAAAACGCTTCACCTGTAGTAACAAGAAGCATTTTAGTATGTCTTTGAAGCTGCTAGAAACAACTCCTGTATCACCTGTCTTCACATTTGCACCTTTTTCATTTTGAGAGAGCGCGTTACGTGAGTCTCGAGGCGGTTCAGACGGCCAGCTCCAAGGGGGTGGAGCCACGGACCATCAAACGAAGCTCCTTGCGGTGGTCGGATTTGGAGGATGATGAAGAGACTTGTCTTCGCTTTTTTTTGTCTTTAAGCCCAGCGCAGGTAGGCCGCTGTAGGAAGAGGAAAGCTAAACAGGACACCACTGGTGCATGTCGTTGGGAACCGGCAACGAGCTCAACCGTGGATTAGCGCATGTCTATGTCGTAACATGTCGTATATATTGTTGACATATGGGGGGAAGCTGCGTCCATCGTGAGAGAGAATACCCAACACGCTGAGGACTCGGATGCCTGGCCGAAACTTCCGGTGAACAACCACATGCTCGGTCAGAATGGTGAGATCCTTTGGGCCTGGGATGTCGCCAGCGCCACGAACTCGGACGCATCCAGGTTGCGTTTGAGTGGATCACCAGAAGGGTCACACACATGGACTGTCCTATCCTTCAACCACAAGGAGATTGGGGATCTTTTTTAAACATCCCTCTAATGACAAACCATTTGCCTAAAAGCAAGTCTTGCAAAACCAGAAGTCGTTTTTCTCTCTTTGGAATTCCTTTGCGTTGCGAAACCGCTTCGCTCTTTTATCGTTCGCCGCACCAACAAAACGCCGCAGGTCCCCGAAGAGGAGATCCGCTTGGAGCGCCGGAACGGTGGCTATCCCATGTCCGAGCCGCCCCGCACGCGGCACCCGACCCGCGTGCAGCGGCAGCTGCGCCGGGAAGGGAAGCCCTGGAACGAGCGGCAGAGCCGAGCCTCGGGACGAAGGGGACGACAAAACGAGTGGAGAAAACCACGAAGTGGAATTTATAGGACCAGATAACCTCGACATGTTAACAACTTCACCAGACACAGGAGCGGAAAATTGGTGGTTGGTTGGAGGACGGGTGGCGGGAAGAAGAAGAGGAAGACCGAGCGGATACACACAGCGACCCCAGTGCGTACATCCAACCCCTTGGAGAGCACCAAGTCCTTCGTTTGCCACGCAAAAGCCACCGGCAGATTGGTCATTGGTGGCTGGTTGGTGCTTGATGGTTGGTGGTTGGTTGGCGGTGGTTGGTTGGTGGTTGGTGGTTGGTTGGTGGTTGGTGGTGGTTTGTTGGTTGGTGGTTGGAGGGAGGAGGAGGCGGAGGAGGAAGACCGGGCGGATACACCACTAAAAGCAAAGACCTCACACGTCAATGTGGGGAAAAGCCTCCAAGAGATCCAACTCCGGTCGATCGTTGGAGTTGGGACCGGTTCTTCTTCGTTCCCACGATCTTCGAAGCCGTTCATTGCTTGGTGGTGGAGAAAGGGGTTCAAACAGTGCTGCTGCTAAGAACATAATTAGTTCACATTGGTGGCTGGGAATGTGAACTTGTCAAAGGGACTCCAAGACTGTTCCATACTGCTCCTTCCTGCCTATTCTTGTGTTTGTTGGTTCCGTGGTTCAGAGACCCGCACAAGGAGCCGCAAATGATGCCTACCCACTGGGTCAACAGCCTGCAACTGCGAATCTCTTGAAGTCATCTAGCGATGTCCTTTTCACACTTCCCTTGTCAACGCCTGCTTTCTCAAGATTTTAAACAAATTTATGCACTGCAAGGACCTATGCGGCACCACACCAAGAAGGATGTACAACTACCACCCAGACCCTGCCATCAAAATGAACCACCACCGGTGGAAGAGCAGGAGGCATGCTGTTTGCTTCACTTCCATGTCCAGCATGGCATATGTTATGCCCAGTGCTATGCCCCATAGCATGACCACATGAAGTGAATCTAATTGCGATGTAGAGATGCATGACATGTGGCATGTCAATGCAGTGGGACCAGACTAACGTAATGTCGCCTCAGTTCCTTGCACACAGATGGAGGGATGAGCGACCGTTCGACTGAGCTTTGGCCAGGTGAAAGAGTTGAAGCACGAAATCCGCACCAGGCCATGCCAAGCTGGCAGTTTGGGGGTCGTTTTTATGTTCAATGGACAGTGATTTGGATCCACCAACGCGTGGGCTCAGGAGAAATCACAAAATTGCATACGCTGCTTCTGTGTGATGAGATTTGCCATGGGGGGTTCGAGATCCCTCTAAGATCCCTCCAGATGAACTTGAAGGAAGATTGGCCTGACCCCTTCCCAGAAAGTCCATTGGCCGACTTGGCCGACCGGCCTCACGTTGCCGCCGATGGGCGCCGTGTGACGGGACTTTCAAACACCGACCTTTCGCTGGTTCTCGTGAAGGGCGTGTGAATGCTTGGCCTTGTCGTTTCGATACCTAGGACACATAGATACACATCGACTCACGTCCAAGGCCAGATGTAGGCCATGTATGTTGCACTGCCCCCGCGACGAGGCATCTACAGGCGGTGGAGCGGGATCACTTGCCCACCCGGTTCCACCGCGAGGACCAGCGGCAAGCGCTGAGTAAGGAAATGCAAGAGGGTGCACAGCAGATGTTCCTCGTTATCACAGTGATGCGGGTGGCTTCTAGAAGCCAAGATGGGCAGGTTATTTTGGATTTTGGGCTTTTCAAGATGTTGGTGTCCTCAGTGGTGTTTGGGTCTTTGGATTGGAGTATGGGGCCATGTTCTGACACCAGACGCAGTTTTTTCCATGCGAAGTGCGGCAGACGATGGCCGCGGATGGCCTATTGGCCTATTGTGCTCTGAAATTGGTCCGCCCAAGGCTTTTTTGCGAGACATGTGGCAACAATTGGAGCACCTGAGGTACGAAGGATGGGGCAACAAGAAGCGAATGTCCACAGTGCTGGCTGCCATGGAAGAGCTTCCCAAGAGAGTAGGCCACTGGGTCGACGGTCTGGGACGGTTGGATGCCCGGAACGGGAGGCCGGGAGGTTTGGTTCCTACACACTTCCTTTGAAACAGCCTGGCCCAAGGACTTCTCAGTGCGCATGGGCCAAGTGAGGCTGTTCTTTCTTGGGAGCTGCAGCTGGTGCAGCTGGTGCACGACACCCTCTCCCCTCACTACCCCCATTCCAGTCCTGACCCAGATGCTTAGATGGGAACATTCAAATCATTTCCGAGTTTACGCAATGTCTATTATGTGTGGCCGCACGTCGTGCTCCATGCTCGTGTGGCTAAGGTGAAGACATGCACAAGCTAGCAAGTCACGTGGTCGACAGTGTGAGAGCCCCAGGATGGCACCGTCGACGCATAGCCATCGCTTTTGGTGCCGAAAGAGAACCGAGCCGAATAAATCGCGCAACGATAAGTCAATGTAGCTATTACTAGTGGCGTCCTTGCTCCTAGTAGCGGTGCCCTTGTTACTAGTAGCGATGCCAGGAGCTACTAGTAGCTTCATTGCTCCTATATAAGCAAGATCGCTTTAGAAAGATCCATTCGGTCTTTTGGATTTCCAAGTATGACCCCCAACAAACGACCAACGGAGCACGTTTTCCCTGAGGTCCAAAGCGAGATCAACGAGGTCTCCACGGTGATCCGTGGCGAAAGCGCGCAGAGCTCGGAGACGACCAAGGCTATGAAGCACCTGGAAGCCACTCGGAGAGTCATGCGACGGTCACCGACCGGACGCGTCTCACTGGACGTCTCAGCGGACGTGGACACGGGAGGCTGGGGACCCCATGAAAAACCGTGGGTTGACCGGTGAAGGTGAGACGAACTCTGTCGGCGCGTGATGCGTCAGAACTCACGTGATGCCGTTCCTTCGGCGGAACGAGAGCGCACGGTGAGAGCAAACACTGACCGTTCCATTTCGACGGCTGACGGAGTCTGTCAACCTGTCCGGAGAACTATCGAAAGCTTGGTCAATTCTGTCGCTGCCAAATCCGTGAAGTCCATGGCTCGTCCAACCGGTGGTCGTCTTCTCCTCAAAACAGCTCCCTGGCCCTGGCCCAGATGTCGCATGGTGTCCATGTGCCACGGTGTCATCAATGCTTTCTGTGCTCCAGCATGACATGCAGGATCAAGATCCGGGTTCCAACAGTCGTTACCTGTCCGTTGCTCTTGGGCTCAAGGCGCTGTGAAAGGAACTCCCGCTCAATCGCAGCGAGCGCCCGCGGCGGCCACGCAGGTCAGACCCGCGGACTCTTCATGTGCCTGAACTGTCTTCGGGGTTGATCCGGATTGATTCAGAAAACGATAATAACCTAAGACCTAAGATGAGGGACGAAATCTTTGGAACGGAATGACAGGAACACTTGGCAATCTGCCAAATCCACCCACATTCAGAAACCAGAGATCAGAGCGAGGGCTTTTTGGGCCGATTCGGGTAGATGTATCGACATTAAGTTGCATCAATCCGATCAACCCGTCTTGTCAACTCCGCCCTCCCATGTCAACTGCGGCCTTCATCGCACTGGGCCTCGCGGGATGTCATCTGAGCCTCGGGGCCCATACCCATGTGGATCTGGCTGTCGAGCATGGGCTGTCGATGCTGCAACGACAAGTGAGTCCCGTGAGCCGTTTGAAGCCTTGGTCACTTGGGCGCACCAGTGACCCAACTGGGACCGCTAAGGATGAAAACATAGTGCGGAATGAGACGAACGTCATGGCTTTTAAGGACCGTTGTGGGTTGTGGTGGTTGCTCCTAGGCGTTCTTGCAAGTAGACCTGATATTGGACTTCATTCTGAACCAAGAAGAAGAAGCACATCCACCGTGGTACTTGCTTGTCAAAGCGGGTTGACCTGTGAGGTCATCACTCGGTCGACCGGCTATTTCCCCAAGACCTTCGGTGGGTGTCGACCGTCTGGATCGGATGCTGAGGCAGGTGAATCGCTACATTTTAGCGAATTATCATAAGGCGGGAGTGCATCTCACCGCTGGGATCTTCTTTCGGGTCTTCTCATCCTTGGACACTGGAAAGACATTGGACCTCGGCAATGAGGTTTACCCCTGCTCCTCGGATCTGTTGGTGTGAGCAACAGGGATGTCACTCTAAGAGAATTCTTCTATTCTGGCATCGTGGTGCATATGCCCTGGAACATGCTACAAGAAACCAAGACCAACAGTCAGGCACAATGAGCTAGGACTGTAGACTCTAGTGACATCTAGTGACTCTAGCAATCTCTATAGTACCTTTTCCTTACCTGCCCCGAATTCATATTATACGGCTTCTTGTGCCGAACGCACCACAAGGCTCGCCGTTGCCGCGCCCAGGCTCGCCGTTGAATTTCTGCTTCGGCCTCGATGCGCCGGTGCTGCAGATCACCGACACCTACAACCGCTCGGTGGCGGAGGATCATGCTCGAAGACACGGCGACAGGCGCCGTTTTGGAGTTTCAAACCGAAGTCCAAGGACGAACAAAGGACCTGAACACGGAGGAGATATTGTTTCTCCTCCTCGAGGCTGGTGGATGTATGCTTGTACCGAAGCTTTTTGTTCTAAGCTATCGCCTGGTTCGAGGATTCTTGCTACTTAGACTCAGCACTTCACCTCTACACCAGCTATGCACAAAACCGCGGGGTGAAGACATCATCCGTCGCGGTGTCTTCCATGGTCCAGGCCGATTCTAACAGCGGTGAGCGTGCGTGACCCGATACGGATGGCCGCTTCTGCTTACTGCTATCACCATGAGGGGCAGGAGGCGACCAACGAACTTCTGCCGGTGAAAGACTTGCAACGCCTGGGCGTGTTGGAGGGCACTGCTTTGGCGGCAGAAGCTTGATGGCCTTAAGTAGGTATAGCTGATAGGCCAATCGGTGGATAGTCGGTGGCTAGTTCGGTGCCGTCTACACGTGCACCTGCCATGTCCACGTGGGTTTAGAGGTTTAGACCGAT
Source organism: Durusdinium trenchii (assembly GCA_963970005.1). Classification (NCBI taxonomy): domain Eukaryota; class Dinophyceae; order Suessiales; family Symbiodiniaceae; genus Durusdinium; species Durusdinium trenchii. Next base: position 911,720 of record CAXAMN010022317.1, on the reverse strand, counting down.
GTCGCTTTGTGTATCACCGTGTTGCCGTGCCGCCGTTCCTGATTCTGATTCCAGGAAAGCATGTTGCCGCTGATCCGTCAGATGGTCAGCGTGGTGGACGATGCCCCGACGGACTTGATGGTCCTAAGCTTTGAGCGGCTCACCGAGTCTTCTGACAGCTTCGATGCGGTGGTCAATGAGCTATTGGATTTCTGGTTCCCCAAGGCTGATCGGGTGAGCTTGGTCGATCGGCGTCGATCCCAAACCGAAAGAACTGGATCAAACATAACAAGGGGCAATGAGAATCCAGGAGAATCCCAAACCTCGAAGTATTCTGGAGTTCCAGGCAATTAGGCTCTTCCCCACTTGGTTAGCCCAAAAAGGGTATAGGTGTATGTGCAATCAGGCAGACTCAGAGGTCAAACGAGTTCGAGAATGATGTGTCGCATGATTTGGACCCGAACGGTGAGCTACCCCTCTGACAGTTTGGAATGAGGAGTGATGGTGTTGCATGCACCGCTCTTACAAGCCCCCCCAACTACTTGTGGGATCCACTCAAGCTGCTTGCACATGCTTGGCACTGTACCATGCTGGGACTTCTATCCAAGCTGATTTCTCAAGCTACGACACGACGGCTCGTGTCCTCCGCGGCGGGCGACCGCCAGGATCTCCTGACGCCCTCGGAGCGTCAAACGGCCCTCCGCGCGGCACAGGAGGCCGACGGGTTTCGGCACCCTGGGAAGATCGCAGCACACACGAACGACCCACAGTGTGAGCAAGAGGCGCTCAAAGCCATGCAGAAGATACTTGGAGTGCAGGTGCTGAGGCTTCATGCGGCCTTTGCCATGTGTGTGTTTTTGGTCGAAGGGATGCGAAAGAGAGAAACTGAAGCGCTATCAGTAACGCTTGGCGGAGTTGAAGACTACTCCAATTTCCGTCAAGTTTGCTTATCAAGGTTAGCACAAAGGCTCCTCTTGTGCTTTGTTCAGAGTCGCTGCGCCGCCAGTACACTTCATAAGTGGTGCATGGAGAGAACCATGGGTCTCCTGTCTCCCCTATACATCTCCATATACTCCTATATGTTGAAGCGTTGGCTCACGCTTCGCTTCGCTTCGCTTCGCTTCGCTTCGTCGCTTCGGCTCACGTCGTCGCTAAGTTTCGCTCTGAGGATCGACCCAAAGGTGTTGAGGACATACCAGCACCTGCAACAGAGGCTAGGCTACCTCGATCCATAAGACCCGTCCAGCCTGGCCGAAAGGTGGCCACTTTGGCGGCGTTGGGCCGGCGAAAACAGATCTATCCTATCCACCTTGCTTCGGCTTCGTGGTCATGGCTCACTGGTGGGCCAGTGAAAATGCAAGACACGTCTTGTCCAATGTATAGGCAGCGCATTACGCGTTGCAGCTCCGCCGGAGGATCCACCAAAAAGGTGGATCCGAATCACATGCCGTGTGGGCTGTCCAAAGGGTGCTCGCCTGGGGATTATCATGGCTCCTTGGAAGACTGTCCTCCTCGTCGACTGACAGGGTTTTTCATGGTCTTTCACCTCCGTTGTTTTTTCGGGGGTAGACAGCTGGTTGTATGATGTTGTATGCTCCTTGATCGTTTTGTGTTGACCACCTGGTGCAACTCATATAGGCCTGAGAGCTCGCCCCACCGTCACCGTCCACAAAGCATTCGCGCAGACAACAAAGTGCATCTGGACCAAGAGGGATGCACACACTCTGGACAACCATTGGTCACCAGGTGCCAAAAGGCTCCTTGTCCTTCAATCATCCTCAATCATCCTCAAGCCACACAGAACTCCCACGTCTTTTAAGGGGTATAGTCGACATCAGGGTCAGTCGCCCGTCCACCCGTCAGTCGTTCGCTTTCTTCGCGGAAGACGAGACGTCGCGATGTATCGCTGACCATCGCGTGACCCGTGTGAGGTGATCCCGACGATGGTGTTGAACCTCTTGGAGTTCGGGCACCCCAAACCCGGCCGAACGAAACAGCCGTGGGAGGGTGTTCTTTTTGCGTAGCCGACAGCCGGGAACGAACCAGGGGAAGCTAAGTGATCAGTACCGTTCTGACTGCCAGAATGGTGTATTTTTTCTTCTTCTTCCGCTGTATTGGACTCGCGGGAAGTGCTTGGTGGTGAAGCCACGAGCATTGAGATTTGTTTGGAGACTGCGTAGGCAAACGCACTTGTGCTTTGAATATGTTGGAACCATGCACTTGATTCCGTATCATGGTGATACTACTATGAGACTATATTAATTAGACATAGACATAAATGTCAGGAGAATGAGAACTCATGGACCCTCTCGATCCCAACGTGGAAGATGCATCTTAAGCTGCTAAAGCTAAGGTCACGGATGGAGAAAGCGAAAGCGCAGGTGCGCGAGAAGGTGGGTGGCATGATCCAGCAGCTGAGTGCCATCCATGAAGAAGACCATGAAGGTGGTGAAGAGTTGGCCGAACAGATGCAGGACTGATGACCGCATGCCGACACGGTGGGAAGCCCTGAAGCTGGCCGACCCACTAACCACTCACCCTTTCGCTCCATCCAGATTCTTCACCCGGCACCCGGCTCCAACCCGGCAGCCTCGTCGACACCCGTGTGGCTCAGGACATGTCCAGCGAGGTGGCCAAGATCGCTGGCGATGCCGTGGAGGCGGCCGCCCAGGAGTGCCGTGCCCATGCGACGCAGCAACTGGACATCGCACTGGCCTCCCTGCGTGAGCCGCGAGAGGAGGATGATGAGCAGGAGGAGGTGGGAAAAAGGGCGCTGGGAGTGAAATGATAGGGAGTTGGAGAATGGAGATGAATCGAGAATCATTGTGATATCAGATCTCATAATTCGTGACGTGTGAATCTTGGTGTGAAGCACGGGCGTCGGAGTGATCTCCGGAATGTGTAGATCTCTTTGCAGATGTGAATGTGCGGGACATGGAACAGGCGAGGGGTGTCGCATTTGATTGGTATGGCTGGCTCCTTCGTTTTGGCGTTTGATCCGTTTGATCCTCGACCGGATCCTTCACAGGAGGAGGCGGCGCTCAAGTGGAAGAAGGTCTGCAAGATCCGCAACGCTGTGGAGGACGACTTGCTACTCCAGAAGATGCTCGTTGCATCTGGCGCGACGTTGCAGACCGACCTCCAGAAATCTCCCATAATGGGTCACGGAGGGGGTATTGATGCATGTCAAGTAATTTCAAATGTGGGAGATCCATTACTGTAGTATTCTAATTAAGCTTGAGATGCATGTTTCGTCAGATGTGATGCTCGTGTTGTCCGAATTGATTCTTGTGTGGGCCATAATATGTTGTGACCCGTAGAGTCTTAGAATGTCTTAGATACCAAATTTGATAGTATGCTGTTTGCTTTTTCACTGTAATTCATGGGGTCAAAGATCCAGTAGCTGCAAGGCCCATAGCAGCTCCCTTCCTCCATCTCTTCACGCAGTGACAACATTGTGGAACAGACAAAATCGACTGCAGAAGTCATCCAATGTTAACTTCTATTTGATTCTATCTCATGTGATTGCTTCACGTCTTGATCTTCCCAAGGAATGTGGAGACTATCTTCCCTGCGGCCACACACAACGCCATGGACACTGCTTTGGCAGTGATCAAGGACCAGAAAGCAGCGCACCGGATGGCGCTGCATGCCATGAAGACCCATGAAGTCTTTAAACCACACGAGAGCTCGGAAAAGCACTCCTCTCATTCTGGGCACTTCTCAGCAAGTCACCATCCATCCCACAATCCGCCCATATCCACTGCCTCCTTGATCTCATTTGTTCAGCTTCTCTCGCTGTGAGGACAAAGACTTCATGCCTCACAGCGTGACCAACGAGGTGGTCGCCGACCAGCTGCTTCGCGCCAAGGTCCGCGGCCGCGGAGATGTGCGGGCGCCGTCCTCGGTGAACAGCGGCGGCGTCATGGTCCCAGAGAGGGCGCCTTGTGCAGCACAGCCGACCAACCCAGGCGTGGACAAAGAGCAACCTGGAATCGGTTTTTTGGTGCTTGATCCATGACACAAGGTCGCCCATTTTCGACCCGGCACAGGTAGCTTTGGGCATCCTGACCTGTGCCCCAGACCTTGCATCTACTTCCGTACGGGCACGTGCACGTCTGGTGTGGATTGCACCTTCTGCCACATGCCGCACTCCAAGCGGCCTCTACGGCTGGACAAGCGGCATCGAGAGGCGCTGAAGCGAATGCCTTTCCGGAAGTTGCTGAAGGCTCGACGAACAGTTGGAAGCATTATAAGTTATTAAGTTATACCCAAAGCTTGGCGGAGGTTTCATGGATCAAGGGTGGGGCGAACTATGCCAAAGTTTGTGCCGTGTCTTTTTGGGGGGGTACCTGGTCCGAGACTGATGTGTGCCATTTGTTTTTTGTGAGGGCATTTTTCAGCGGATGCCTCGGGCTCTTTATGGGACACCGATGCCAAACCGCCAACCCTCGACGTTTGCCGGGCCGACCCGGACCGAGCATGACACATCACTGTTTTCCGCCCGGGTCGGGGCGGTGGCTGGTCGCGCAGGTGGTGGTGCCGATCTTGGCTTCGAAGGTCTCCTTGTTGACGGAGGAACGCTTGGCCTCGCTCTGCGAGGTCCCGGTGGAAACCGAAGTCGCCCAGGACGAGCGAGCGTACTGTGCGCTGTGGATGCGCGGTGGGCTATGGATGAAGGTATCTGAAGGTGATGGGTGCAAGGGTGGCTCTCATTGGTATTATAGATTAAGTTATATATATTATATATATATATATTTGATGTATCGCAGGTAGCTCGCAAAAACGCGCGTACCGTTGAGGAGCTTTCGCCCATTTTGACGGAAGCCGACATGGATCGAGTGAACATGAAGGAGATCAAGACAGACCCTTGGATGGAGGAGTCAGGGACTGACAGCGAACCCATCCCAGAGGCGTTTCATGGTGTTTCATTGCTACCTGGACAGCCTGGATGCGGGGTATCCATCCCCATATCCAGTTTTCTACGAGTTCTTGGATCCTTGAGAGGACTTGGGGTCCACTGAGTCCAATCTGTGACAGTTGGACCTGAAAAAATCCTCAGCTACGATTCCATTTGGCCGGCGGTGTAGTCGCCTGGGTTTATTGTCTTGATGCCGCTGCACTGTTTTTGAGAATGCAGAATCCAGAATGCACCAAATTTGGGTCATGTGAGAGCCTACCCAATCACAGGATGTCCTGCAGATTCTCGAGCAGCTTGCTCACAATGCTTCTTGGATGCAGCAATCGGAAGGTGTCTCCTTATTACAGGCGGCAGGGCTTGCATCCCATCGCGTTTGGGCGACGGTTTTTTTCCCAAACGTCACCTTTTCTACAAACGCCAGTTTGTTTGTGGCCCAAAAACGCCCTTGTAGGCACATTTGTTGGAACATCAGTAGATATAAGTCCTTGACTCGACATGTCTTCCGAACAAACCCATGAGAACTAGACTACTCTACTCGGTGATATTCAAATCAACCTCAACCAACACAGCTCGCGGAGCTCGTCTGAGCAAGAACCCCGCCCCCGTTCATAGCTAGCTTCTTGTTCCTAGTAGCAACTTGCTCCTAGTAGTACGGCCAGGAGCCCCTAGTAGCATCCTTGCTCCTAGTAGCGATGCCAGGAGCCCCTAGTAGCGAACCTTGTTCCTAGTAGTGCCAGGAGCTACGTTCGTGGCTTCTTGCCCGCATCCGGCCACTCTCAGACTTCGAGGCGGGGCTGCCACAGTCCTTCCCCGACGGCAGTGCCAACTCGTCGCTGTGGTCCGGGCGCGGCGACCTACGGCGGGCGAGCCGCACCAGCGGCGTCAGCACCGCCAGCACCGGATCCAGCAGCTCAGAACCAGACAGCGGCCGTGACAAGAAGGTGCCAACAACGCGGCGTTCTTGAACACTTTTTTGGGGTCGGATAATGGAGGATGTATATATTAACTAATTGTACATTACATATAAAAGGGCTCCCCTTTTTTTAACCCCCCGACCTCTCTTTTTTTAAGACGCCGTCCAGTTAGTAAGTCTGACAACAGACATACCAAACATATGGTACTTGTATTGGCAAGTTTATAACAGTTATAAACTATATCAAGATGATTATAAGTACACCTAGATTTGCAATAGATAGATACAAACAAAACACTTATATATTAGTGCCAGCGTTGTCATCTTCAGTATCTAGTTATGACACTTATAAGTTTGCAGGTGCCAGTATATGCCTATGCAAGTAAGGCTGTTTCGGAGCTGGAGGAGGTTGGGGCGGGTAAGAAGGGATATTGGTAGAGAAGCATGATTCCTTTGGGTGAGGGCAAGCGTTGGTGTATCGTGCAGACCGTGGAAGGGGATAGTTTTACTAGATTCAGCATTTGGTGTTTGATAGTGTTTGAAGAGCCAACCAGGTTGCCATCGCCTCTTGCCATCTCTTGCCAGGTTTGGCTGAAGGCGTTGCAAGTGATGAACCTGAGATCGCTCTTGGTGACGCGGTTCAAGATTGATTGGCAGGTGTGGCAGGTGTGGGTGTACCATTTGTCACCAGGGCACTTGTCACTTGTCGACTGAGTGACTTTTCGTTGCCCAGAAGTGGTCCAGCCACCGTGGGAAGGGGCTCTGGTCCGACCCGTGCCATGTAGGGCCCAAGGATGAGAAACACATGCTAAAAAAGACCTTTTCAGATGTTCCTGGCCACGTGGGTCTTCGAGCAAGGGACGGCGGCTTGAGGTCATGATCCGGAAGTTAGCGCGAGACACCGGAAGCACAGAGGACCTGCAGTTCCTCGAGGACATCATTGCCACTGGACTGAACAAGGGACGGAACGTGGCAAGCGACAGCCTGGTCCAAATTTTGCCAAGCAACGCGCTTAATCCGAAAGGAATCGCTTGCACCTAGAAGCATGGCCTCCAACCTAAGAGCAAAACTACATTAGACCTTTCTTCCTTTTCTTTGTCTTTGTTTCCAATAGCAATGGCCTCCAACCTACTCCAAACAGTTGTAAATATTCCCCCGCAGATGATCACTGAGAGGCGAGGTCGAGGTTGCCGGTGGACCTTGGCCAGGCCAGGATCCAAAGCGCTTTTGGCAATTCGGCTCCGGAGTTTGAAGAGGACTGCCAAGCTGCAGGTCTTGGAGGTGAGGCCGCAGGTGCTGGAGGTGAGGCCGCAGGTCTTGGAATTTTAGGCCACGTGGAATGGGAAGCCGAGAACGCAGTCTGGATCCTGTCAGGATGAGCCAGATCGCTTTGAGACCCCTGCAGTGAAGGAAGACGAGCCCTTGGACTTCCCCGTCAATTCGCCCCCTGGCGCTGTGGAATTCACTTCTGTCGGACTCCCTGTGGAGACGTTCCCCGCGGAACGGCCCAGGATGGTCGTAGGTCGTTTGTCATGTAGACATGAACTCCCTAGCGATGGCCTCCCACCGGTGGCTTCATTCCATCAAGGTTCACATGCCACCAGGGTATACTGTTTCGTCAACAAGTCTTGGGCTAGCAAGCTTAGGAAGCATTCCGCACAACTTTTCTCTTGGAGTGGAGGGAAGTCATGGTGGCTACTACCAAGTGATTGTGCAAAGCATATCAATGTATTAGTGGAAGAAAATAGAGAACAGCATTTCCACATTGAGGTTTCAGCAAAAAAACATTTCTACCTGTATCGCTGCTGAACACCACAGAAGATCCCCTGCCGACTCCTCAAGGTCATATGCGGCGAATACAAATCCAGCTCAGACGAAGCCGCGACTTGGCATAGGAAACCGACTGGGTGCCCAACATGAATTTCTTCTCCAGTTACCTAGGAGCAAGAAGCTACTAGGTGGAGGCCATCGCTATTAAGAGCAAGATGGTGAGCATGGAAAATCCCACATCAATGCTTGAGGGTAACCCCAGTCACCCAATCTTACTCCGCTTTGGTCTGTGTGCGCTAGCTTCACTTAGCTTGCTTCACCAGAATATGATCACATATCAATACCAATTTATCGCATGCAATCAGCATGTGATTCACGTGGAGGCCTATCCTGCCAATTGCCCTTGAATTCTGCCCCCACAATGATCTCCATGCGGTAGCTCCAACGGCACCAGTCCTCTCAATCGCTGTGAAGCTGGTGCCGTTCAAGACTGGGAACCGGCAACAAACCGTGCCGTTGTCTTGAAGCCTTTGATCGTCATGGTTGTTTTCGCGTCAAGTTCCAATGAGCTGTTTTTTACATTCCGGATGTGTTTGGGTTTGTTCAGCGTGAATGCTGCCATGCGAATGTGATCAAACATGCCCCATGGCAGAACCTTTGCCATAGCGGAAGCTTCCTTCTTCATCCATGGATGAAGATCAGAACCACCTTGTTTGGTTCAAAAGCACACCCCACGAACTCCCGGGTCACCCATTGTTCGTCCTCTTCGGGAGGCCAACCGAAATCAGCCTTGCTTGGTCCCGACTGCGGGGTGGGAGACCACCTGGTCTCACCGAGGCCAGTCGTACAGCTACGCTTATCACAGCTGGTGTCCTGACGCCGTGTTCGGTCGGTGTCGGGGTCTACCGGTCCATCCGGTGTCGCGCCTTTCGGTTCTCGCGTACTCCGACCCTTTGAACATGTTGGAACACAGGTTGTTAAAGAGGCACTGCCTCACATCTTTCTCCTGTCATGGAGCAGATGGTATACCCTTGTGCAAGCACCATCCCAAAGACAGGAGGTCATGATATAATTGGACAACAGGCTGTGGTCATCGGAGTACTGCGTTCTTCGATCGAATACCTGGCTCACGAGAGAGAGGGCCCGCAACATCCGGTGAAGCTCATGACAAGTTCAGTTCCTTTTGTTCTCCCCTGCCAGTTGAGAGCAGCTTCTCCTCTGGGTCTGGCCCAAGAACACCATGGTCGTGTGGCTATAAATGCAACAGTCATGTAGTGTCAAATTTAAGACATATATTGATACAGTATACTATACGTATTATATCCCGCTTTGTTATTCACATGTGACTCAGGCATCAAGAACATTCAGGAACTGTTGTTTTCAAACATTTTTTGTTTACCTGCCGTTCCCAAACAGCTGGAGGCTACAGGTACATATTTGCAGACGTTCCCACCAACATTTGAATTCAAGGAGTTGACGCTAAAAATATTATTGCTGACACTGCTTGGGGTCTATGCTGGCCTAATCACCTTTTTGGAACGAAGGCCTGCAACGTAACTATCATGATCCACGATTGCTGGTGGATAGACCCAGTCCCACATGCTCAATCTTCCAAACCTCAAGATGGACCAGCAAATGCACCGTGTTCTTCCTTGCTTTGCTGTGCGGGTGTCCATTTCTGCTCGTCTTGGGCCGTTTCACCGTAGCGCACTTGACGACCGACCCGCGCTGAGCCCCAAAAGGGCGAAGCACCGTGCGTTTCAACGAGTGAGGTCACACGAGTGAGGTCACCACTAGTAGCTTCTTGTTCCGTTCGTAGCGATGCCAGGAGCCCCGAACGTAGCGTCCTTGCTCATGTTGCATGTCATGCATTTGACAAACTTGTTGTGAGCAAGTTTGGTTGTCCAATGACATCAGGAGGAGGTTTAAATCTTTGTGGGACGTGTCCAACTATGTCAAAAGTCGTTGCATGAGAGAGTTGTTCAAAATGCAATCCAGGAAGGCAGTGCTGAGGAGAGCCTTCTGACAGGCATCTATCATATATATATTTTATACACAAGAGTCCCTGACAGCCTCTCGATGGAGAAATCACACTAGGGTGAGGCTCTTCCTTTATGGATCGGAACCCCCATATAGACAGAGAACATCATGACAACCAAGCGAGCCACCAAACCTGTGCTCGCATTACAAGGTCAAAGTTGTTTGTCCCTTCGGGCATCTCCCGAAGGCGGGAGGCCGGCCCAGCGCATCTCTGTCGCCGTCTCTGCAGCTACCTGGCGCCACTGGGGTCCATGAGGCGAGGGGGGGGAGCGTGCTGCGGCTTGGGGTGATCTTGTTGGATCGCGTATTGGATCGCGTATTGGATCGCGTATTGGTAGGGATTGCCTGTGCTGGTGGTAATGGTGTGATGGATATGCATGTTGGGGAGGATATGCGGTCCCAGCCACAGAGGTGCCATGAACTGGGACTCCCCGCGTGCGCGCGTCGCGTGGCAGGTCTGGCAGGGGTGCTTCCGAGGCATGGGGGCCTGTGAGAGCTCTGACCTGTCGCCGCTTGGCGGCGGTTTGTGGGGCCGGTGGCTGCGGAGGGGAGCGGGCTGGGGTCGGGGGAGAAGTCAGGGAAGAAAGATGAGAAAGTGATGGCACTTGTTACTACTAGCTTCTTGTTACTACTAGTAAGGCACTTGTTACTAGAAGCGTGGCACTTGTTACTACTAGTAAGGCACTTGTT